>CANUEP010221870.1:0-19024 GCA_947857235.1 Jatropha podagrica
TACACTCTATATATATATATATATATATATATATATATATATATATATATATATATATATATATATATATATATATATATATATATATATTATAAAAGTAATTGAATCCATGAAATTGCATTTCTGAATTAATTTTACACAAAAATGTAGAAATTTAAAATTTAAAATTTTACTTAAATTTAGTCCATGTCCTCCATATAAAATAAACAAATGAAATTTAGTATTTTCATTTAAATAAAAATATTTCTGATCATATATTTATAAAAAAAATAAAATTAAAAAATTTTTTAAAAAAATTATAAATTTTATTAATTTAATCTATAGATGAAAATATACACCGACTTTAGATAAATTTTTTACTCATTAATTGGAATCGTAACTCTTAGTAGGATTGTACCTAAAAATACTACTTTACAAGGTGAAATTTTATTTTATTTTTGCTTTGAAATTAATAAACAAGGTAAAATATGGATAAATTAAACAATTATAAATAAATGATTAATAATTTTATATTACTTACTTTCTAAAATAGTATTAATTTGACATTTCCAACATATCCTAAATTTAAAGTGAAAAGGAAGATTTAATTAATTAATTTTTGAGATTTAGCAAATGTTAAACAAAATAAAATAAAGAAATGGAAAGCAAAGAGAAAGTTTTGCGTATGCTGTGGGTCTTTAATGGATTGGGCGGTGAAGTCCAAACATTGTTTTCTGGTGAAAAAAGTAAATTGACATGACAATTGCAAACCTAAAGCCAATGGGTTTTTAAGCTTTCATTGCTTCAATTAAAAGGTATCATGTGAAAGACTGACTTTGAATTTCTCTGAAATTGACACTAATCTAACCTTTCTTCCACTTATCCTCTCCCCATAAGGAAAGTATAGACTATAAAATGCATCTATAAGCTTGCAATTTACTTCTTTTCTAAAAAAAAAATTATGTATCTCTCTCTTTGTTTATTATTTTTTAAAATAAGAGCAATGATATATTGTTTGAATCTGTGCAATTGTTTTTCTTTTTTAATATTGAGAATGGAATTCGAATTTGATTTTACTATCAAACCGTATATGTATTTATCATTAAACTATATTTTGATATATACAAATCGGTCTAACCGTTCAGTTGTTATTATATAATATCATAATAGGTTGTGGGACTTGGCTTATGGGACCCACTAAAATAATAAAAAACATGGGAGAGTTGAACATTGTATGATTATTATTAAAATAATTTGTGTTATAGCCAAAAATAAATTACTTCTTCATTTCTAAAAAGATATTTCACTTTCTATTTTCATACAGATTAATAAATATGGTTAAAAGATAATTTTATTCATATAACTTGCCAATTATGCACATCTTAAATAACACATGAGCAATTATTATATTTGAATAATAAGTAAAAATTAATGAGGGTTATTAAAAATAAGATAAAATTTAATAAAAACATAATAGACAATTTAAAGATTAATTAAAATATAAAAAAGAAAAATAGACTATATTTTTAGATAACTAAAAAGGAAAAATAGACTATTTTTTTAAGACGAAAGAGTATCCATCAATGAACAAATATTACTTATGGGTAAGATATCTAGATCAAGTTAAATCCCATAAATTTAGAATCTTATCCTTTATTAATTTGAAATCCTTATTAGATTTTTTTTTTTTTTTTGATTTATCACGATGTGTCTAGGCTATATCCGTTTAATGATCACAGACGGACTAATCCTTATTCACACCGGGAGCCAAGTAAATCCTTATTAGATTATACTTCAATAATGGAATAGATATTATTCATTTAAGCAATGCATCCTCCTTAAGTTGCATCATCATTAGAAATTTTAAATCGAACTAAGGGGATAATCAAGAGCATATATAAACTACAGGACTATTGAATGGCAAAGTTTGCCAAAGCATTAGCAATATAGTTTGCTTCTCAGCAAATAAGAATTATGGAAACTTCCTAGTTTCTAGCCATGATGCAAACATCAACAATATTCTTATGCCTCAAAGGAGAGAAGCAAATAAGAATTATGGAAACTTCCTAGTTTCTAGCCATGATGCAAACATCAACAATATTCTTATGCCTCAAAGGAGAGGAACTTGAAGTTAGAAAAGAAAAAACCATTGCAAAATCTATTTGGATCTCAACCTACTTGAAGCCCTTCCCCTGTGCTAATATCAATCCCTACAAAACACCCTACAACTCCACTTTCAATATAATGCAAGCACCAATATTTATCATATACCTGTCCAACCATTTTTCATCGTCGAACCTAATAGTACCATCATGCCCCATTAAACCAAGGTTTCCTTTCAATCTACCCTCTGAGTTAATAGCCACCTCAGACCTTCGAGGAGGAGACTGACTAATGAAGACTAGCTGCTGAGGTCTTGTCTCTTTACTAACTGTCGAACCGTTAGTCCAAGCTTAGTTATATTCTTTCACTTTCTGCAACAACCAAGCACGTGTTATAAAATGAGCTTGAACTTCCATTAGAAACCCTATCATTCCTCATCCTCCACACCCACCATGCAGTAGTAGCATATGCAACATGCCATTAATATTCTACAAGGTTAACTTATGTGAACGACATGTTCTTGACCAACGACTCCCATAAGTTCAATGTGAAAAACTCATGAATCATTTGAGTAGCATGGAGAGATAACCAAAGTCTCTTAGCATGTGAGCAGTCACATAAAACACGAAGGATTAATTCACTCTCTGGAGGGAAGTAGTCATAATTATCATGCAAAATAAACTTTTTTTTTATGGCATTCCTTATTGCACATGATTTTGCTATGGTAAGTTTGCCAAAGGAACATGCAAATCCTTTGAGGAACAGGGATTTTCCACAATAGACTTCAGTCCTTAGCAGGGATGTGAGCATTAACTCTAACTAGCATCAAATACAAAAAAGAGACAATATACACTACAAAAAAAAAAAAGTATTTTAGGGGACATTGAAAATCATCCCCTTAAATTAAAAAAATTATCTATTATACGTTTGGGGACCATTAAGATCGTCCCCATCGAGCATCCTCTATATGAACGTACCCTATTCTTTAGAGGACGATTTTTAACAAATCGTCCCTTTTTCAGTGGATGATAATCGTCTCATTTTCAATGGACGATAATGGTCCCAATTTAAGAGTTGTACATCGTCCTCTAATTTGAGACAAAAATTGTGTCTAAAATGGTCAATATTTATCTCTTCTGTATAGGATGTCAATCGTTCCCAAAATTATCTCATAGATAAAATAAAAAGTCTTCTAAAATGTCACTCGTCCTAGGACTTCTCTTTCACAAGCACAATTGACTAATCCAGATTCAGGTGATGTCAGATTCTGCAAAAACGTCACTCATCCCAGGACTTCTCTTTCATGAGCACAATTGACTAATCTAGATTTGGGTGATGTCAGATTTTGCAGAGGGCTATTACAAGGGTGACTCACCCAATCCAGCTATTTCATTTACAATACCAAGATTCGAACCTTAGATGTTGGTTAAAGGATCTCGCACCTCATCTCACTAGACCAACTGATAGTTAATATTTAATTTTTTTTTAATTTATGGCATACTTATTATTAGTATATGAGACAAAAGTTATTCCCTCTATATGAGAAGTCAATCGTCCCTAAAATTAATGACTAATTATTCTTAGTATACGAGACGTAAATTGTATCTCATACATATAGGATGTCAATCGTCTCCAAAATTAATGATGATAGTTGTGCACAATATACAAGACATTAGATGTATCTCATATATAACACGTTAGTTGTTCTCAAAATTTATGACAATAGTTGTCATTAATAATGGAGACACCAATCGTCCCATCTTCGATATGAGATATCATTCGTTCCCAAAATTAAAGATAATATTTGTCTTTAGTATTAGAGACGTAAATTATCTTTTATTATTGGCACAACTATCGTCCCAATTTCTAATTAAAATATTAATAAACTATTGTAATTAAGATTGATTATCCCCTTTGTATCTTAATATAATAAAAGGGGACAATTTTTTAAAATTTCTCCTAATCTTGATGGATTAATATTTTTTGAAATAAATAATATTGATTGTTCCCGATTTCCATCCCCTTTTTCTCTCTTTTTTTATAGTGATAAGAGCCTATTGGAGATGGACCCCACGCAGTCTTATCCCTATCTCACTTGTTATTACTTAAAAATAATGCTCAAATAAGATCAAGAACATTACCACGTAGTTTACCATTCAAAGCTCCCAATTCCATCCCTTCAAAGCAATCCTATAATTATTGATATGCATTCAGCTCTAATGTGGAGGTCGGAGTAATCAAGATGAGTAATTATCGAACCAAAACTCCTGCCATTATGGACGTCAAGAGCCATACCTGGTTTCTCCACCTCCATATTCACACCACAACCTTCCACACATGAGAAGATTTGGCCTTAACACCACAACTCTAGGTGAAAATGTCATTTATATATTTGTTAATGCTACAACGTGCCTAAGGAGACTCTTGAATAAATAATCGCCAGCAAAACTCACTCAAAAAGGCATTGCTCATCGTCTTCATATTGTGAATATCCAAGCCACCATATTGCCTAAGGAGCTGAATGATATTCCAGTTTATCAAATGCATATTCCTTTCATCGGACCTTCCTTCCCAAAGAAAATTTCCACATATTTTCTAATACATTTTATAAATTTTGTGTGCTAAAAATAAATAGTCAAAATTCAATCCCACTTGCACAAACTTAGGATAAATAATGCTTGAATATTCCAGCTAAAGTCAAAATTCAACTTAAAATGCACTTCAACCAAGAAGTCAACCAAATAGGTTATAAATTGACAAGCAATAATAATTCAATATATACACATATCTATAAGATACATAAATTAATTTCTGAACTTTACAATTTTAATCTTGCAAAAAGTTTGACTTATTGTACATTTAACCTTGCAAAAGTTTAATAACATTATACATTTCTCTACATTAAGGTTTTTAGTTTTTATATGCAAAATATTTATTTTGTTATATTAATATACATTGTGTACAAATTTTTTTATAATATTTTAGAAATAAATCAACATTTGAATTATATGTTAATAAACTACTTAATTATAAGTTATGACTTATTGAAAATTAAAATGTAAAATTAAATAAAAATATTTTTAATTTTATTTTTAAATACGAAAAGGGTGTAACTTAAGAATTTTTCATATATGCAAAATTCTGCTAAAAACTGTCCAAATCAAACCAAACTGCATTTTAACTATGCAGATTTGAACTCATAGGGCAGACAATCGAATTGATAGGGCAAAGCTCCTTCTGAATGTTTAAAAGGACTACATACTCTAGACTTGAACTCAAAATTTATAATTAAGAGAAAGGATCGTTGTCATCCATCTTATCGCTCGAGGGTGAACAATAATTATTTTTAATTATAATAGTTTTTATTTTTTGTCTGATTTTCAGGAGAGGATCATGTTCTCCCGGTACAATTTGTATTGATTCCATGTTTTTATAATGAAATCCTAATATATTATATTTAAAGGGAAAAAAAAAAGGAATATTAGGGGTATTAAAACAATTGGCCTTACCATCAAATGAGTTGATTGATCCGTCGATTCATTTTTTTCTGTTTTTGAGAATTATCCGTTGATTCATTTAGTTACTCCAATAAATTTCACATCTGGATTTTTCTTCCACGCAAGACTGTTTCTTTAAATAAGATTTTACTTCTTCACCAAGAAAATAAATCTCGTGGGCGTGACTAAGCAGCAGCTACATAGGTTTGCACTCATCAGTTCAATTTGATGCCAACTCATCATAAAAATATTTAGATGTATTTTTCCATATTTATCCATTTAGTTCCAACTCATATATACACTACGAGACTAGATGGAATTTTCCATTCTCATTCCTTATTTAATTGTGCTTACTGCTCAAGATTCAAATTATAAATAATGGTTTTTAATTCAAATCGAATCAATTAATTCAATTTTAATTAAAAATCAATTAAATTTTCTGTTCGACTACCACTTTTTAAATCTAAATTGGATGAATTGATTTAATCGAGATCACCGAAAATTATTATTATTTGGAAATGTTAAAAATTCAAGTTGGAAAATATAATTAAGCCCCAATGCATGGAGGGTAGCATGTGGCAAGTGTTGAACATATATATAAAATTTCATTATAGGTTCACCCCATAAAAAACAAATGATCAAATCAAAAAAAGAAAGAAAAGAAAAGGACTTTTGCTAGCTGGTTTTAGGAGAGCAAGCTTAATATTATCACTTCAATGGTGAAAGCAACGGCTAGTTTTGGCTTGAGTAGGAAGCCAATTGAGATAAAGAAAATGTTGACAAAGGACGTCCCAAACTAGCCGTTTTGGTTTGAAAATGATAAGGTTAACCGCTTAAATGACCCTACCACCATATCTAACCAGGAATTGCTCGTTGGATTTGATGTGCTTCCATGATCACTTGCAATAGTTTCAATTCCATGGACCCACCATTTTTTATTGAGATAAAATTATTGTAATAACTGTAAGATTTATTTTAATTACCATATTAACATTTTTTTCCTCTCAAATTTGAATTAACGCCAATATTTTTTTTTTTTTTACTTTTCAAAAATCCAAACCCGTGTTTGTTTAATTGTCCACAAATCTAACTAATCCCTAATCGCCCACAGAAGCAAAGGAGTTGTTCTGGAGGAGTTTGCATTGTGGAGGATTTAACTCATAACTTAAATTATAGTGATCAACCCCGCAAGTATTCTTTACTACTAAAATATACATCTTAGGGTTAATTAATGCCAATATTTAAATCTTGATTTTTCAATGAACTTTAATTTTAATACTTCCATCTAAGAGTATAAAATTATCATATTCTAATAATTCTGTTATTGCTAAATATATCCATTATGTTTTGTTCATTGCTAAATCTTCATCGATCTCCAAAAGCAGTGGATCCTTTCTCATTACTTCTTTCCAAGTAATTCTTAGTTTACCTTTTTCCATTTAGCTCCATCTTGTAGCATAGCATTGAATAGCTTGGTTAGCCAAGCGATGTCCACTTTGCCAAGACTCTTTTATACCTCTATGGGGATACCATCGGACCACATGCTTTTCCATCCTTCATATATATGTTTTAAGGTCTCCTAGACTTCATTTAGCCTAATTCTACCAGTATAACTCAGATTTCTATCTGCCCTTAAGGTGTGAATTTTTATAAACCCATCTTCCTGATTTGTGTTAAACAAACATCTCCATCTTTCTATGATTTTCTTATCTTGTCAAAACTTATTCTGTGTCATCTTTAATGCACCTAACATAGCTCAAGTCCTTATCATTTTTCTCTCTCAGTCGTGCAAGCTTGTACATATTTTTGTTTCTCTCTTTTGTTCCTAACTTATAGCCTTACCTTTACTTCGCCAACCGCTTTTTTTTAACTTCTCTTTGCTTCCTTATATTCTTCGAAGGCCTCTCGCTTAAAGCATTTTCTAACTTTCAAGGATGAGCTATATGTGAGAATGGCTCACCGGAGGTTTTCAAGTGACACAAACCAATATTCACATTATATGACCAACTATGTTATGCTACACGAACTGTATTTGCAAATGATTATCACTGCATGATCATACACTTGTTTATCATATATGTGAATAAAAATTGAATTTCATATCGAACGTCTTTCTAAGTCGAGAGTGTTGGATAATTCTACTCATTAAGTCGAGATGTTCGGCTCTATTTTCGGATTTTTATAGGTTGCAAGTTCCATTTATTAATTTTCTTCCACAAGCAGCTACTCCTCTATGAAAAAATGTAAAATGTAATTGAATGATTATTTATGTCATTATAAAATTTAAGAATTTCATATGTATATTTAAATTCCTTAGAAGATTTTTGCGACTGTACCGTAGGTGGTAATAAAAAGTTGATAATATTAACTGTTGGCCAAAGCCTATCATTATTGAGATTGGGCTTGAAAGCCTTAGATTGCAATAAAAATTATAGTGCCGTTTCAACAGGGAAATCGACGGTGACAATGAAATTATGCATGAGATTTAAGTTTTTATACTTCTAATTGCAACCCTATCAAAATATTTAATTTATTTTTTTAAAATTATATAATATCAATTAGTCCAATCATTTGAAAATGAAATCAATAACCATATGAATAAAATTCTAAAAATTAATACTAATATTTTTTACATAAACGTTGCCATTAATTATTGTTAATAAAATGTTGTAGCCAAGCAAGAATATAAAATTTCTTTCAAATTTTAAAAATCTTATAAATCACAAAGCTTTTGTATGGTACACTAATTTTTCAATTTATATTTCTTTTATTTTATTTACATTACATGCATAGAATGATCACTGTCTAATGCACGTCTCTATCAATGAGTCAGTTTAATTTAATTTAATATTATAGAATTTAATGCTGAATAAATGTAGGCTCTATATAAAAATGAAAACACACAGTTCAGTGGTGCAATTACACTAATGAAAACTACAAAACATGGATTTTAAGGTACTTAGCTTATTTAGCATACACAACCAAGGAATTCAATGCTTACTCAAATTTCCTAGCTACTTTCTCAACCTCGAATCCCTTTATTTAGGACAGGTCCTATCCTAACAAATCATTCCCAAGAACAAGGGGAAATAAGTCTCATATTTTGGAATTTATGTTCTCTAATCCTTCATTTGAATTACTCTCCCTCCCTTCTCCTTTCCAAACACAATATGTACACACTTCAGTCTGTGGAATATGAAAATGCGAGTTCCTGAGGAGGGCCTAAATAACCTGAATCCTGGGTAGACAATTTAGCCACCGACATTTTGTGGCTCATCCACAGACTCGTTCACTGGTTTCATCCAGAAGAATTAAAGTCGTCATGAGTTCGAGACTTGGTAAAATTGAAGTCTCCACTTCCAAGAGTGAGTGAAAATTGAAAATAATTATGAAACGAGGTACGAAGACATATCTAGGTAGCAGGCCTCGGACTGAAATAACTGATTGAGATTTAAAGAATATGTCGCACGACCCAGATTCCTCAATAAATGAAGCTAGATGCGAGTTCCCTTTTGAATTACACACTTTTCTATTAATTATGCTTTTAATGCTTAATATATAATTGTCATGCATCTATAATTCACGTAAATAAATATTTTGATTTCTCAATTATAACCCAAAATGCCAATTCATTCAAAAAGAAGTTAAAAACTTAGTTCACGAACCTAATGATTCGAGATTAATACATTTATTCTAAAAGGCAAACTGAAAACGGAGTCCATCACGGGATTTTTTCTCTAATCATTTTTTTGAAAATAAAAACAAATAAGGTGGCGACTTAAACATACCATATGCAGTCAAAGTGCTTCAAAGAGTAACCCGACATTATTTAAGAGCTAACTCGAGCTACGATTACAACCGCAAAAAAGGAACCATAAGGAGTTCTTCTCAGTTTACATGACGAACCAACTAATGAGCCCATTTGTATTAGACTTTATCTTTCTAATCTTTCTCATGGCGCTTGGAAGGGGCTCACATTATTAAAAATATATTTTCTTTTCTTTCATGCGGCAATTGGAGGATGTCAATACTTCAGGTATCAAAAATTAATTTTGCATCTGAATACCTATGATTCGCTAAAAGTTCTAGCCAAAAACTACTTATGATTTGCTAAAAGTTCTAGCCAAAAACTATTAACACTGGTAGTTGATATTTGGTCATTTATAACTCAATACCAGTTAGCAACCATTGGACGCAAACTGGAGTAAATTGCAAAGTTAGCAACCATTTGCTAAAGAGTGACCACAATAATCAAATCCAAATTGTCACGTCTTGGCTCCAAATTGTTATTTTGGATTTCGACAAGAGTCAGCACAATTTTGTCCTATAGGTGAAATGAATAACTTCCCATAAGGTCAGTCATTTTAATATTTCCCTTAAACGGACACGTTTAACTCCGAATTTTTTCCAACTCTCGAGACCATTTTAGCAAAAAGCGCCTCTAGTGATTAATTTTTATGTTTTAATATATTATTTGATTTATTCTTGTACCCCATGTTACATTGGCTTAGCTAGTCTACCATCTTAAATGTTTGTCAAGAGCTTTCTCCGGACAGTTTTGTTGGGTCGAGATGTCATAAACCCACTAATTTCCGCTTGGTTCATCCTTGAACTAGATATCCATTAGAGTGGATGTGGCTACCAATTGTCATGCCTTGAAAGACCTTATGAAACATCCATACAAATTGATAAACTAAAAACACTATAATTTGGGAATCAAAATGTATTAATAACTAGGTGTGCCCCTCCACCCCACCAGTTACAGCTCAACCCAATACAAGTACATGAAACAAGTTCATGTAACATCTTAACTTGTGAACAAATATCTTATACCCTATTCACACGCTTCTATTTAGCTGTATTTAAAAATATTGTTTGCATGTTCTTTTATGAATAAGAAAGAAGAATGCTATTTCAAATCCTGTAAGCATCCACAGGAAACAGTAAGAACATAATGCGATGGGAAAGCCTTAACTATTTTGTCTAACTAAATCCTCTTATGAAATAGATGGTCTGTGGGTTACCTGTTCCATTGCAAGCTCCATGTATCCAACACTATCTTGAGAAGAGAATTCCCTTTGACCTTAGAACTTCCATCTAGAATATTACTAAAGAAGACAATCAAATTAATAATAATCAATCCCCTAAAGACAGAATCACAACATTAAACAACAAAACAACTTTGAAATTAAAATTTAGGATCACATTAAACATCTGTAGTTTGAATGAGATACATCTTTTTCCTTTTTTTTTTTCAAAAACAAAGGATTAAAAAATGAACGTTTGAGTTAATTTTACTCAGAATAATAATAAAATATAATTCAGAATAATTTCTAAAAACGAAACAAAATAAGCAAATTATTGTTGGGTAAGTATTTAATAAATGAAAACACACAACTCAAGTGCATAAGATACATTCAGACTCAGAGAAGGCAACTTTGCATCAGCTCAATTGACTACCAAATAGGATGCAGCAAAAACAGTGATCACAAATTGATGCACACAACTGTATATACATGTCATCTTATCCTTACCTAAGAGATACATAGATGAATTGAAGATTGGGCTTCAATGATGAAGATAGCATTTTCTGCAATCATGACAGATAGATCCTCCTAAATATTCCTAAGATGTAAAATTTGTGAATAAAGAATTGTGTATGCGAGGCATAGAATGGAATTACCAAGTGCAAGTAGAATTCCTAGAGGCAAACCATCAGGAATACTTTCTTGAATGACTGATTAATTTAGATCACAGAGAAAAGAACCATAGTGGCCAAAACACGCCTGAATATGCATCACGAATCAAAAAGTGCTAGAGCCATGTCAGTACCCTTTCAATAAGTTGTCATCCAAATCAATAAGTAAACAATAGTTCTATATTTTTCTTTTAAAAAAAAAATCACTATCTACCAACGGTAAACCAAATTTGCAATTCAACCTCAGAAAAACTTCAATTCCAAAAGATAAGAAAAGAACAGAAATCAAAATTTACGCTTTCATTATTTCTATCAAACCCTAATTTCATTGTCATCTCTAGATACCTTGGAGTTCAAAAAAAAAAAAAAAAAAAAGAAATGAAAATTGTAAAGAATACTTATTGCACTCTGTCATTTTCTGTTTCGCACACATAACTAAACAACATAAACATTTCATAACTCCATCATTTTTATACAATTTAGAGCTCAGATTGAAAAATTATAGCTATGTTAAGCAACCATAAAATCAGATAACAACACACAAAATAAGTCAATTACACAAAAGATAATCACAATAATGCATAAAAAAATGAAAAAAAATCACAGAACATTCCAATTACCTTTCTGGTCATTATTAATTTGAATTTCTTTTGAAAACTAAACTATATCATATTTATATATATTTAAAAACATAGCAATTTGCATTATGAAGATATTAAGTGTAAACTTCTGAAAAAACAAAGTGCCAGTAGGATAATAATTATTTAGGACAGTTGTAAAAAGATAAGACATAATTATAAAAAGATAAGTTATTTTATATAATGTCTTTATCGAAATAATATCTATAAAAAAGATTATCTTTAACACTAATATATTAATATATTAATATAAATTTATTTTTTATTTTTTGTGTCGTCCATGATATATTTAATATTTTTAATGTATAAAATGTCATATTTAACACTGATTAAATTAATATTTTGAATAATGTTTTGTGATATTTAAATAATATTATTGATTAATAATAATAAATCACATATATGTAGCAATACTATTTATGTGATTAAGGATATAGTTTAGCATTAATCACGAAATCCTTATTATTTTACTTCTTTTATATTGATGGGAAGAATATTTTGTAAAAAGAATAAAATTTAATATGAGATATTTGAGAAAACTAAATTTTGAAAGAGAAATTATAAATTATGATTGAAGTTAAAAAAAAAATATTATTTTGCAATTAATTTTTAATGACCATTAAAATATATAATTCCTAAGTTGTCCGAAAATTGTGTTTAGGTATCAGTGGTGAAAATTTTGCAAAGAATAAGTAAAAGATTATTCATTAGTACATTTAGTTATAGGTATTAAAACCAATAAGGTAGTTATTATCACAAATATTTTTACAAAAAAGAAGACATATATATTGTAATGTCTAGAATGAGATAAAGTAATTACATCGCTTTTTCAAAATTTACAGTTTCATGGGAATAAATTCCTAAATAAATATATTAACTACATTATATATTCATTTTTTTTTAAAATTAACTGTATGTTCTTTTTACACTAAAAAAAATCAATATTAGTGAATGGATTTAAGTTATATATTATTTTTTTTAAAAATTAATCATATTTATTATAAGGTTATTTTTTATACTAATTTAAATAATTTTATTGATCATATGATATGTTAAACGTGGAAAACCAATATTAGTTCATTTTTTATTGCATTCCTTCATATTGATGAAGAGGTGACCTCATGCTCTTCAAGAAATGAAGGCAAAGGCCCCCCGAGCCCGAGTTTACCAGGAGGACACCCAACCAAGGATGTAGAGTGGTTGACATTCATTCTCCCTTAACTAAATGAGATAGCTTAGTTGTAAATAGCACTTTCATGCGATCAGCCCTTTTCCCTTACAAGGCGAGTAAGGATTGGTCAAACATATATTAATTAATACTAATTTTTCTTTAATTTAGTTAGCATCATAATATTTTTAGAATATAAAAATGTAATATTTACACTAATTAAAAAAACTTGGCTCACCACAGAAAACTAATTTTGTACTTTTGATAAAAATTTTATGATATCATTAATTTTTTATTTTAATCCATTGAATATTTCAATTTATAAAATTGTACTTAAACGCCTTAAATTAATCCATGACTACTTACACTTGTAAATTCAGACAGATTAAACATGTATTATATAATTGAAAAATATAAAAATTTATTTCAGAATAGTTGGTAACTATATATCAAACTAACATTTTATATATAAAAAACTAAAAATCTTATAAATTATTGATGCTAATATGAGATTATCATAAAAAATGAAATTTAAATACTACAAGATCGAGTTTAAAATTAAGAATGTTATAAATTTTTTTGTTAAAATTTAGAGATTAAATTATGTACTTAAAAATAAAAACTTTGAGTAACTTAAGTAATATTTAAATAATAACGATAATTAATAATAATATATTACTCATTCATATTAATATAACTTTTGGGACTAAATACATATTTATGATAAATCATGTAATTCTTATTATTTTAATTTTTTTATATTAAAACGTCATAAAAATTTTTAAAAGTTATTTAATGATATACTGTGAATTTTAATATGAGATATTAAAAATAATTAAATTTTGAAAAATAAATTTATAAATAAATATTATTTTGCACCTCTTGTTATTGATAACCACAAGACAGTGAGTTAATTTCACAAAATTAAATAAATAAATAAATAAAACAAACTTTCAATTTCAACAGAATCAGATATTTCTCTATCAGACCGTATGAGAAACGTCATTTACATTTTTCTAATAAAATATAAAATAATAAGAATAAATACAAATAGAGTCGATTAGTTACCAATTTCAACATTTTTTAATTTCCGAGAAAGGCACAGGCGTAGGCTAGTGATATTGTGTGTCCAAGAGAGAAAAAAGATGAAAGGTGGCGGCAAGTGACTAGTAAGTCTGCCGACCGCCCAGTAACAGAAGCTACTGCAACAGAGAAGAGGGTTTTGATCTGACGGTTGTAATTAAGCAGAGAGCTTTTTCTCCGACGGTTGTGTTTTAAGTAAACTGATTTAATGTAAGAGCCAAATTTAAGTTAACCTGCATGGAAACTACGTCGTTTAATGTGAGAGTAAAACTACGTAGTTTTGATGTGGGGAGTCAGATGTTAAACTCATTTGGTTTTAGGTCTTCCAATAAATTCCACAGCTTTACTTCTTCCTCGATTCACTGCCGCTTTCTTAGTGGCCCTCTTGTCAAAGACCGGCCATCTCTACGAGCGGCGGCAAATCTCCTCTGTGGCTCGCGACGCTTGCAAGTTGCTATAGTAGGTATGCCAATTGCATCTTCTGTCTTCTTATCTCTAAGCCTAATCCCCGTTGTCATGAAAGTCTACTCCAATCTCGTAGTGAAGTGCCCATAGTGATTGGGATTTTATTATCAACGTAATTTTTCTTTTTTTTGTTTTTTCTTTGACTACACTAGGTTTTGGTTTTCTTCAGTAGAAAAAAAAGTAAATTTTAAGGCCAGCCTGAAATTGCTGAATCATGATATGGACTCATTTTTTAACAATAACGTGTTAATTTTACTTATTTCATCATAATCTGTATTACCTGATGTGGTGAAATTATATAGGGTACATCTTTTGCTGCCTGTATCGGATTTGGTATTTCTGCTTTTAAATTCTAGACAAGAAAAAGATTAATGTAGTGCCCTTAATGAACGAGTTCTACAAAAAATTTAACTCGATAATAAAGAAGTTTCTTTATTGTTATTGATTTTAGAATTTTATAAATGTTTTCTTAAAGAAAGCAGGCATTAGGCAATAAGAAATCTTATGGATTTTGTCAACAAGAAATTTTTTAGGGTTAAGTACATAGTTAAGTAAAGAAGAAAGGCCTTGTTTTTGGGTGGGATTTGGTAGCTTCGTCTAAAAACCATAGTCATTGCCTCTATCTGGGGCATTGCCCTTTAGTTATGCAAGCTTTTTCAAGTCTGATTTTGAGCTTATTCCATTTATATGTTACTGTCTGGTTGAATTTCCCACAATGAACAAAGCAAAACTCTCATGTAATTTCTTAAATAATTGGCAATATGAAGAACTGATTATATTATCAATTTGGTTACATTGAGGATATTTTTTTGGTTCTTTGTTTGTGACCTCTTTTCTTCTTTTCTTCCTCCATTCCTTTGTTTGTATGCGGTGATTACCATTTCTTTGGTACACTGATTTTCTGTGTGCTGCTTATTACTGACAGCACTATATGGCAACTATTCATGCATCAACGATTTGACATATAGACTTGGATTGCTAGCAATTTTTCTCCTTTTTGATGTTGAAATTTACAGTTGCAGTATCATCTTGTTTCTGTTGATTAGTGTTTTTTGTACTTATTCTGAATGTTGCTATTTCTCTGCTTAGAAAGCTGGTTCTTTAAAACAGAGACACAATGAGATTGGAGAAATGTTGGTTCTGCTCCTCTACTGTATACCCTGGACATGGTATCCAGTTTGTTCGAAATGATGCAAAGGTAAATTTTTGACATCCATTATTCTGCCATATCTTACTACAGGCCTCTGCTTGCAGTGTACTTATATGCTGTTGCCTAAAAAATTTCTTATCTCAATGTACATTTAGCTGGGTTGGATGAATTTGAGATTGA
Organism: Jatropha podagrica; assembly: GCA_947857235.1. Lineage (NCBI taxonomy): Eukaryota > Viridiplantae > Streptophyta > Magnoliopsida > Malpighiales > Euphorbiaceae > Jatropha > Jatropha podagrica. The sequence continues at coordinate 15,962 of CANUEP010221870.1, forward strand.
ATAGCATTGTTCTGATCATCCATAGAATTAATTAATCAATTCTCCCTACATGAGCATGAAATTGTTACCTCGGTCAAATTAAATTGTTGGTTGTCTGAGGTCACAGTATGATTAAATTTATGGACCTAATTTAACATTTCTGGATCGGTATTTGATAAATAATTTTCTTTAGTTTATTTTAGATTTGGATGAGAAATTGCTTATTTGACTTGGTTTGTTATCTATGATGTTGGGCATGAATGGATTATATTATGGCTCTGAGAAGGGTTCTCTTACTAGTTATGGTGTCTCCATCTGAGAATCTCTCGCCTGTGTTGCTAGTTCAAGTTTCTCACCCACGTTATCTTTAAGGGTGAATTTTGTCGCTCAAGTTTCTGACTACCAATCTTTCCGCAGATTTTTCGATTTTGTAGATCCAAATGCCATAAGAACTTTAAAATGAAGAGAAACCCGCGCAAAGTAAAATGGACCAAGGCCTATAGGCGGTTGCATGGAAAGGACATGACACAGGTTAAAAGGCTTCCTTTGCTTTAACTTGCTTTTTTCGGATGATCTTTTGTATTTTTATCATAATACACAATTTAAGGTTGAGTTTACACTAAATAAATTCTACCCCGCGTCTCTTTCTTCCTTAACTAGGATGCAACCTTTGAGTTTGAGAGAAAGAGGAATAGGCCTGAAAGATATGACAGGAATCTTGCTGAGAATACTTTGAAGGCTATTAAGAAGATTGATAAAGTCAGATCTGATAGGCAGGCCAAACACATTGATAATAGGTACATCTCTCTCTATTTATGGAAGAGCTAAATTATAGATTTCATTTTATTAAAATATATTAACATATCTATCTGTGCAGGTTGAAGGTCAGGAAAACCAAAGAGTTGAAAGAGGCAGAAAAGGAATTGCAGCAAAGTATCCATTTGGTCAAAGCTCCATCAGCTCTTCAAGAAGAGCCCTCTCTCACTTTACCCAAGCTCAAGGTCAAGGTCTCTCAAGAACAAACCCAGGAAAACCAAGCAATGGAGGAATGATTTTGTTGCTCATCTATTTAGTCGCATTGAAGCTTTTTGCCATGGTCATTATCTCTTTCTTTTGACCTGTTCTTTTTTTGTGAGAAGATTGGGAGGATACTAGGGTTTTACTGCACATGTACTTGCAGCTTACCTTAGTATTTTGATATATAGGGATGTAACAGAAGGTGATGTGTTTTTGTTTCTCTCTTTTTGACGAAGATGATATTGAATGATAATGGAACTAGTTAATATAACTATTCTATATTTTCTTGGCTTTTGTCATTGTATGCTTTCTTGGATTTCAATCTTTCTTCTGTTATTATATTTGCTTTCATTTGCTTTATTATATTTGCTTTCAGTTCTCCACCCTCACCATAGATGAGAGGATAGCTTTCATTGTAATGGATAAGAGGAAGCTCAACTAAAGGAGAAAACTTTAGGGGTTAAGATGTGTTTTACGTACACTCGTGTTATCTTTTGAGAAATACAGTATAGATCATCTACTAAAAACTTGAATGCTTATAGATTATGTAATTTAAACAAAATTTCCATTAAGGGCAGTTGGCATTGCTTTAATGTTATAAAAGACTATAAAGGTGTTTGATTTGATTTCCGGTTGGTTAGATTGTCGACAAAACCTATCTGAGTCGTTCCATCTGAGTTTGCACTCGGATTTGTATTTCAACTTGGTTAGGGCACTAGGATTTCCTGCCTTAGCTTGATTTTGAGTTTGCTTATTTCTGTGTCTGCTCCAGCACATCAATCAGGTTTTTGAATAAATTTGTGGATAGAACACTTGTAACTCTCTGAGAACAGTTTGGAAAAGCCTGGCAATCTTCGTTAAATGAATTATCCAATGAACCTGATCATCCTGCAATTCACATAGCAATGTTGGCACATTGTCTGAATCTAACTAAAGAATGGATGGGATCATTTCATCTCGATTCCGGTCCATAGATTACAAAACATACGATTTCTAAGCTTGCAAAAGCCAAAGCATGTAATAATTATCAACAAAAATATTCTTTTGAGCAATTTTAACTCTTTCCATTGACAATCCTAATGGGTAAATACTATTTAGTCCCTAGTCCCTATGGCTTGATTAAAGCTTTGTTCGGCGACAGCTTTTTGAGGAGCATTTAGAATTTTGACTAGTCAAAATGCTGAACGTTACTTAAAAAATTATTTAGAGGTTATAGTAGTTTTTTTTATGAAAAGTTAATTCATGTAACGTTTATCTTTTAGCATTTCATGAAACGCTACTGAAACAGCTAATAGCTAAACGTCAATAAAACAATTAATTTTACTGAATAGGCTCTAAATATTATTAGTTTGGACCTCTATTTTGAAAATTACACATAAATCTCTCGATCTTACTCTCATTAAACTGGCAGGTAAATTTGTTAAATATCCCATTAAATGGATCTGAACCCGTAAAAATAGCTTTAATGATATATTCTTGTCTGTCACATGATTTTATGTCAGTAAGATGATGCTATGATTAACATTTTCTCTCTGTCTCTCTCTCTTACATCGCTGTATGTTTCTTTCCTTCTTAAATTGGTGGTTGTCCCTTTGTTTTCCATTTCGATCAATCTCTTCAAATCTTAATTTCACACTTAAACTTTTTGGTTTTCTCCTCTTCTAATTGAGCATCTGCTTAGCCTGGTTCGAGAGGGAGAGAGCCTGAGAGATTGCAACAAAGAGTGTATGTGTTTGAAACTATAAGGTTCTTGGAATCCAACTATGCTAAATAGGATGAGTGGTTTATTCTTTTTTACTTTACTTGTCTTTTATGACCTGCTTTGTACATTTATTATATTTTTATTCGTACTTATTTAATTTTTTATATATTATGCTCATTTTTCCTTTTATTTATACTCATTTTTTTAGTATTAAATATTGATTATAATGTTAAAACAAAATTTAAAATATATATATATATATATATATATATATATATATATATATATATATATATATATATATATATATATATAAATATAAAAAAAAATATTATATTTTTTTTTATTTTATATTTAATTTTATA
>CANUEP010221910.1:0-34231 GCA_947857235.1 Jatropha podagrica
TTGTTGTTTAGCTGTCTGAAATTGTAAATACTCACTATAGTCTGTCCCAGATAAGGTAATAGCACCAAATGCTTGATCAGGTAATGGCAGAAGTCCAGCACCAGTATTCTGAGCCAAGTGAGCAACAGATTTGCCAGCATTAAAGGAATGATTCTGCGATGGTTTACCATGCAATTTCCAACAACTTTCCCGAGTATGACCAGGCTTGTCACAATGAGTACAGTGTTTGGATCTATTACCTTTCCACTTTCGACTATTATTCTGAACCGCAAATACAGATGCTTCCATATTTTGTGATGAAGCTGGGGCTACAGAGATGCGAATGAGACGAGCAGAGATATCCTCCAAGGTGGGAATTACAGAACCTGTCAATATTTGATCTCGGACTGAACTAAGATCAGGTCGAAGACCTATGAGTGCCAAAACCATGAAGAATTTATTTCTTTGTTGTTCTTGTGTAGCAGTACTTTCTGAGAAATGCATAAGGGAATTAAATTCATCAAGTAATATCTCAACTTGTCCAAGATAACTAGTCATATCCTGCTGATTTGGCTGCAAGTTAACAATATTAGACACCACTTTATATATTCGCTGTATATCATTGGTATATAGTGTCTTGGCTTTGGTCCACACCTTATAACAGGTTTTGCAGGATTGAAATAAGGGAAGCAACTTAGGCTAAAGAGAATGCCATAACAAACTACACAATTATGCATCAATTTTAGACCATGTCGTTCTATCTTTTTTCGAAATATCAGCAGTTGTTTTACTTAAATGATCATCATACCCTTGTCTCATAAACCATAATTTAATAGAAGACGACCAAGAAACATTATTGCTACTACCTAGAAGCTTCACAGTAGTGATAATAGGTGGATTAGAGAAGAGTGGTTTAATTAAAGTACGGTCAGTCATGTTTTTTTTTTTTTTTAATTCGAGAGAAAGTTTTGTACCTGAATAGGGATAAAAAAAAGGGTTGTGAATACCTTAAGAGAGAGAGACAGTGCAGGGGGTGACCAGAAAAGTGATGGCCGGTCGGAGGTGGCTGTTGAAGGAGAGGTCATCTGAAAAGGGCTCATGCGCCGGCGCGTGTGATGGAGACAGAAACCTTGCGGCGGCGCATGGCGATCGACGACGAGATTCCTGGTGACGAAATTTCAGGTCTTGAGTCGCCGAAAGCTGGGGAACTGATCTCCAGTGGTTGTGAGATCCAACTCCTTCGGAATATTGGTGATTTCAAGGCGGCAGTAAGGTTGCCGTAACAAGTCAGAACTGAAGTCGGATTTTTTATTTTTTTGTGTGTGGAAATAGGAGAATTTGCAGAAATAAGGACAGAAAAAATAATCAGACCACTATAGGCTCTGATACCATGTGAAAGAGAGAAGAAAAAGTTTTGAAACAAGTAATTGGCTTGATAAATTTTCATATACGGTTTAAGGTATATACAATACACAAAAAATAGTTCAAAAAAGGAAAATAATCTCTTAATATCTCCTAATAATCTCCTAGTATCCTTCTAATATATGCACAATCTACCCCAATAATTACAAGATTATCTTCTAATATCTCCTAATAATCTCTTAGTATCCTTCTAATATATGCACAATCTACCCCAATAATTATAAGATTCTAACAATAGGCATTAGGAAACAAATCACTCTAGAAATTCAAGACCCAGGACAAATCAAATATTAACATTTCATTAGCAACATCCCAAGAAAATAATTTATCAAAATCCATTAAAAGAAATTTCCCAATCAAAATTAAAAAAAAAAATCATAAATAATAAGAAAATTGTGTCTTTCCTAAGCAGAAGCAATGCAGGAAAATTTCCATCTCTAGTCATTGGAGAAATATTATGGGCCTCATAAGGCGTGGCACTTTCCATTGGCAACTTATTCAGTGTCAAGAAGCTACATAGACTTGCATAGGAAGAGTTTAGATGATTGAAAGAAAAATAATTAAATTTTTCCATTCAAAAGAATAGACCAATAATGGTGTTAACCACCCAAAAAAATAGGATATAAATCAAACAAATTCAGAAAACTCTATATTAGAAAAAATAAATAATTTGAAAAATAAGGAAACGCCGAAAAAAAGCTTTTCCACTAGACAAGAGAAACAACAGGGATTCAGAAATACAAAGAATAAAATAGAAAGCCATTACAGAAAACTATGTTAACATAACAAGACAACTAATTTGCATGAGAATGAGCCAAGAGATTTGTGTAAGCTCTTTAATTATACGCAAACAAAACAATCTTAAAAAAAAAGTCAGATTATTTTTCAGTAAATTCTACCCTCTCCTACCTGTGGTACCCATTTTGGCGAGACAAAACTTGTAGCCTCAACAACAGGCAACCCTGAAGAAACTAGCATCCTAATCAACTCAACCTTTACAGCAGTAGGTACAACCTCCTTTTCATTCTGTAATCCATCCCTCGGACCTACTTCCACTATCTTAACATAGTCTGGGATGCTTTTTAAAAGCTGCAGAATCAAGCATCGCATTAGCATAAGAAACTGAAATGCATCATGAAACGTCGAAAACACGACAAGAGAATCTCAAAGCACAAGAACTAAATAGGTTGCAGACAATATCACATGCTTCACTAAACACAGCAAGTAAATAAATAACAAATTCAGCTCATACTGAACCTGTTTAATCAAGAGGCCTAAGATTAAAGGAGATGTAAGTCTCAATATAACTACCGAAATCACTTACAATAACACTTTCTGCAATATCTACATAGGAAAGAAAAAAAAAAATTTATAGAGTTGCTTCACCTTTTCTGCAAATTCCCTGGAGTGTTTGTCATTTGGGTTAGAGTTATAATAGCGTTTTGACAAATGCCAATCATGACAAGAAACATTATCAATTTCCATAGAGTTCCAATGAGAACCAACTCGAGATATATTTCGTCTTTGTCCACTCCATAACATTGTCTCTTTCGATTCACTGCAATGGAATGTGAATAAAAGTAAGAACAGAAAATTCAATAATCATTATTTTCGTCAAGAAAGAACAATAGATGCTTATGATTAGCTCTCTATAACATGATTACACTGTGTCATTCCCCAATGAGTGAATCTTGTAAAGAAAAACAAAAGATGCTTCTGCTTACCTCTCCATAACAAAAAACATATTGTACAAATTTTTATGAAGAAAAATAGCAAATGTTAGACAACCTGTATTGCCTTTCATTCAATCTAACAAAAAGATTATAATATCTTATTTAACAGAAATATCTAGACTATACTTAAATTCCACATATATAACATGAAATTTCCAAAATATACATACACGCAATTACAAACCTTAAATGTCAGTACCCACAAGAAAAACAGAGTCAGAAAAATGGGTATGATTTGAATATTGAAAAGATAAAAGGCAAGTTCTTACTTGGCACCTTTTAAAGAGAAATTCGCTTGAAACGAGGTGTTTCCATGGAAGCAGCAGCTATTATCCGAATTAATCATCAAGGGGAAATAGGTATGATTAGACAATAGAGTGTAGTGACGGTAAAGCTTATCCAACGCTTTCTTGGAGGCCAGCATCGCATAATCAATATTCACGACAGCGTAATGGAGTATTTATCGAAGACAACGAGAAAAAAATGTTAATCCGAATCCACTCACTCGATAAACCAATTTTTATTTGAATCACCTTGATAATCTGATATCTTGGCTGTTTCTTGTCTCAGTTTTTATACTTGGGAAGAAGATGAATACAGCGATGAACAACGGAGTTCATAAAATTGCAAAGAGAGGGAAGGAAGGAGGGAGGAGACAATAATGGCATTTCAGTAAAAGCAGCAAAGTCTTGATCTGCTCAACCAAAGATAATATACGTATATGTGTCAATCAAGTGTCTTATGTACGTGTGCGACGCCAGAGTTCCAAGTAAGACGATTTTGGGCCATTCATCCAATTAAAACATGCTGCCTAGTAGGGTTTCCATGGTTCGCGAGGGATTCCAACCAAAATGTAGAATCGATTCCAACCGAATTAAAATTAAAAGAAAATATTTTTCAAGAACTGAAATCAGAATTAGAGGTAAACGGTTCTGATCCTATTTCTTACTTAAAATCTATACGGAATCATACTGAACTTAAACATAACCGAAACTGAACTGAAGAATCTATTAATAAATATATAATTTTGATTTTTGAATATATTATTTAATATAAAACTTTAACTTTAGAAAATTTTTTATTTATTATTTAAATTGAGAATCATATTACTATTTACTAATAAATATTAAGATGATATGAGGCTCTAAATGTAATTGATTGAAGTATACTTCATTAACTATTAATTAATAATGAATTTAATATTTAGGAAGGAAACTTAAATTTTACTTATTTTCAATTTTAGACATACATTTTTTCCTATATAAACTTTTTTATAATATGATTTACAAATTACTAAACCTATATATATATAATTAGCATGTATAATTGTGTAGATTTATTATATATATAAAATTATAATCAATTAATTATATAAATGTATTAGTATTTTGAGAGTATTTTAATTGTAGCTTTTTAGTCATAGTTTTAGTTTGCATTATTATCATAATTCTTTAATTACAACTATTTCTAAAAACTAATTAATATTTTAATGGCATTATAATTTATAATTTATAATATTTCTAAAAACATGTATACTTTATATTATATCTAATGTTGTTATGACAATTAATTTAAATAATATAGTAATTGAAAAAATCGGATTGAACCAATCAAAAATCGGCTAAAAATCGCTGAATCTGACCGATAAAAAACTGATTTGATTCAGTTTTGGGTATTTTTCAAAAATTATGAATTTTTTTTTAATTTGGGTCTCCAAAAAATTAGACCCACTAATTTTTTAATATTTGAGCCTCTTTATTTACAAACACAAATCATAATATATTAATTAAATGAAAATTAATAATATATTTTATGGTAATTAATTTTTTAATTTTAAATTTATTCATATTTTATTTTTAAAATTATTTACTATTTTTATTTTTTTTATAAAATCCAAATTTAGAAATTTTTTATTTGAAATCAATTTTTTTAACCTATATTTTCAATTTTATTTAATAAATATATTTTAAAATATTATAAATAAAAATTCGGTTTAACCATACTGTCAAATCATCCGATTCAGTGAACTCTTACCTTCACCAGTTTACTGACCGGTCTGGGTTTTAGAACACTGCATTTAATAATAAAAACTACGTAGTATTTAAGCTTGAGTTTAACATTATAATCCTTTAAATTTAAAGAAATATAATATCAATATGAAAAACTATGTATAATTTTTAATGGGAAAGCGGGAATCAAAATCAAAGAACAGAACTAAAAAATTCGAAGAATCAAAATCGAATCAAATTATGGTTCAGTTAAGTCATTTGGTTCTGATTTTAATTCTAAATTTAATAAGAACCGAATTATAATTCTGATTTTAATTACTGTCGAGAATCGAACCAAAATCAGAAAGGGCACAGCCTACTGCCCAGCACGAACTCATCTATCAAATGTTGAATAAGACCATGCGCCTGAAAGTCACATGACTTCATTAAAGTTGAAATTTCAACTTTAGCCCTTAAGCCTTGCAAATCTTACAATCACTTTGATGCCTCTCATCTTGACCATGATCCGTACGGCGCCATCATCATCCTCTCCAACGCTTGCGATCATTTATGCTCCAGCATCGGCCTCAAAGCATTAAATTCCGTCACCGACCATTCCCACAATTGCCACTGCTGATTTCTGATCTTACTCCTTGTCCGCCTTTGATTCCTACTCGATGACCTCCATCTTGCATATGCTGGGAAGTCTCGCTGACGTTATCTCATGGACTCTAATATCATTGACAACCTACTCTTTCATGAACTCACAGAGAGGTTGAGTGAGTTGGATGCCGTTCCACAACGAACGAGTTGCTAAACGAGCTTGTTCTTGTTGTTGTTGTTTGTGTTGTAGCAACTGTTGGTTCTTTTTTTTGGAAAAGAGTAGCAAATCTGCTGGTTGACACTTAATTTGTGAATTAATTGCTAGGAGGTGTGTAAAGATAAAATGCACTCGATCTGACTTCAAGATTGAGAGTTTGATTCTATGGTATACGCAATTAAAATAAAATTAGTAGAGCAAATTGTAAAAGAGAACTTAATTGCATTAAATGTAAATTAATTATTTGTAATGAAAAGAGAGCTTATAATTATAGAAAATATAAATAGATAGTGCTTAGGAAAATAAAAATAAGGCTTTGAAGATAAAATTGTTTAACTTATCAGAGAGTTTAATATGATTTATTGAATTCATCAAAGAATTTGGTTGTCCTTTGTTTACTATTCATTTGCTCTATTTATAAGCTTCACACAAAGTTACTAGAAGGATCTATTAATACACATTTTTATTATTGGCTCTCTTAATCCCCACCTTCTGTCCATGTCAACAACCGCTTAAGGAGTGTTTTCCTTTTTTTTCCAATTACAGCTCACATCTTCAATTATCTCTTTCTTTTTAATTAATTAATTAATAAAAAATAATTTATTAATTAATTATATAAAATTATATCAATTGGGTTCCAATTAATTTAACATCTAACCCCAAACCCAAAATATAAAGCTCAAACTTAAAAACTTACAAAATAGATTCAACAATTGCCCCCCAATTAAGTTCGCGTGATAGGTCATACTTAATTTGTTAGCCATTTTGAATGTCCTAACGTATCTATAATTAAAAGTTCAAAAATTAAAAATACAATCCCAGCAAATAAATGAAAACCCTAACATTTTCTCTTTCACATTTACACAACGACCAATCTTCATCGTTAACCTCTTTTTATTTTACCAAAACTTTTATTCCTTTCAATTCAATGTGCTATTTTTCAATTTTCATAACAAGTTCATTGGTCATTCTTACTTTCATATTTGTATAGCACCCACAGTTTCCATCTTTTTTTTAAATATATATACATAAGGATCAACCAACTATAGGTGCGTGTTTTCCTTTCCTTTCCTTTTCGTTCTTCTTCTTCTTCTTCTTCTTAAATAAGTAGGTTTGGTGGCCATTGCTTCGGCCACCTCTGTTACCTACAAATCCTATCTTTCTTTCTTGTTTTTCTAAATAATATATATATTCATAGAAATAGTATATTATTTTTCTATATAAATAAATAGAAAAGTGAGTCTTTTTTAGATGGCAGTAAATTTGTAAAATGAAAATTAATGATTTGGTTTATGTGTTCTATCTTTGATGAATTTTTGAAGAATCATAACCATCTAACTAATAAATAAAAAATTATTCCAAAGGCACTGGGTTTTTTTTACAGCAAATCCACTTGCAATCATTTTTTGAATTTTGGCACCAGTAAGAATATTCTTCTACTCTGACTAAGGGAAATAACTAGTTCCTCTGAGATGAAGTATAAATTGTGTATCTTTAATTTTTCAGTGATAGGTACCACTGTTTTGTTTGCTAACTTCTTGGGTGGTGCCTTCGCTAATGCACCAACTCCTCAAGTAAGTTCCTCTGCTAAATTTTACACCCTCTCTTTCTGCCAAGTCCTCTCAAGGGACATTTGCAACTACTCCATATCTTCTCTATCAACTGTTTCTAGATATATTTTCGAATTAAGGCGACTCCCCTAGCTTATATGTCGGCATCTCCTCTTTTCATTGATTAAGATTCAGACACTCAATCTATCTCTTTCCCACAGGTATGTTCTCTATCGCACCAACTTATCTTTGTTAAATACACCTGCTTATATTTTGCAAATAGCTTCTCTTCCAATTTTATCCGTTGTTATTATTGAGATTGGGAACCATTAATTGATATTTATTCCTTTTTCTTAGTGATCTATAGTCTTCTTATCAGGTATATGCTTGGATAGAAAGCCATGGGACACATTCTTCTGCCATTTTATAGCACCAGTAAACATGACACCAGTTCAAATATATGAACCTTGACTGAGTTTTTTTTTTAATTTGTATGAATATATTTAAAGCCGTGAATCGACTTTTACACATTTATGAAAGCAATGGCTTGTAGGCCTATTTACTTTACTCATGATTGTTGTGGGATCAACTATGTCACCTGCCTATGATTGTTGCACTGCTTACTATATGTGATCTTTCTTAATAGGGCAGTGGGATCAACTCCACTACCATTGCTGATGATCCTTCATTTCCAACCTTGTGGGATAGTATTCCTTAAGGTAATGACTATTGACATTTCTCTTATGTGGCTTTCCTGTACTATATAATAGCCAATAAGCATTTCCTCTAGGCCCTTATGACTATAAAAATGTGTGATCTTCTATTTCTACTTAGGTTTTAATAGTTTGCTAATTAATGAAAAATTTGAATTCCCAGGGGTACTGTGGTCGACATCCTCCAAAAGATCTTGGACTTCAGTAAGAACTTCGTCCAACTTAAGAAATGTTAATTCTTTCCCAAAGATCACTTTAGCACCATCAACCTCTAGGTACTCTTCTGTAGCTAACCTGTCAAATAATTGCTGCAAATAAATTATGGAGATAGTAGTTGCAGCTACTACCATCTCCTTATTAGTATATGACTTAATATTCATGGAGCTCTCAGACATTAGTCTCCCACCTCGGCCTTCTATAAGGCATGATGGCTAATGATGGCGTTGAACCAACTCCAAAGGTCTTTACAATTGATGAGCTATCTGAAGATGTGCTAGGATCCTCTAAACATTCACTAATTAAACATTCTAGTTGTTTAGTGGGTCCAGCTCCCTCTAAAAATTTATGCTGCTAATATTGTTGCGACTCTTTAAGTTTCTTTAAGGACTTCGAATGAACCTACAGCTTCTTTAATTAATCAATAATACTCCTCATATCTATTTCAACAGCATTGATAGATGCCACAGGTATGAAAGGATCCTCATCAATCAACATCTGCTTTTTGTCAGGAGACCTCAACACTCCTCTATTAATGTGATCCTGTAGAGCATTCTTGAAACTCCAACAATTATTAGTATTATGGTTCCAAGAATCATGGTACTTACAGTATTGCTCGCCTTTCATCTCCTTTTCTATTAGCAACTTAAGACCAAATGGGAGAGATAAAATTTTCCTTCAGTAAGAAATCAAGTATCTCCTTTGTCTTAGAAACATCAAATGTGAATTAAGTCTCTAAACTAGATTTCTTCTTCTGAGTAACTATCTTTGTTGGAGCTCTAAGGTTTGGACACACAAAGGAAACTAAATTCACCAAGTCAGTCACAACTATTTCCTAAGCCCATCATAGTAAGTTCCTGGTGAGTTTCTTTTCATCCGTGATTCTTCTTTCAGTGGCTCTTCATATTCTGCTACCTTAGCTGCCAGCTCATGGAAATCACTTAACTCCATCCCTTGGAATTTCTTCCTCATCTTAAAGTCCAAGCCTCCTTAATCCATCTTGATGAACTCGTGTTCAGGTAAGAACACCTTACACCTGTTACTCAGCTTCTTAGACCTTTCAATAAACGAGTCAACCATCTCCCTACTTCTTTATGTCAATCTAGATAACTCGACCACATAAACCTCTAGCTCAACTCTAAAGAACTGCATATGGAAGAGACACTCCATCTCATATCATGAATTGACTGAGTTCCTCAGAAGTGTTGAATACCAGGTGAAAGTTGTACTTATCAAGGAGTTAGAAAATAGTCACAACTTATAGTAAGCAAAATTCTCTAGATTGGTAAGCTCCCCACATGGATGGTGAATCTGGCTATATGCTCCAGAGTTGATTGTCCATCTTCTCCAGAGAATAATGTGAAGTTTGGAATTTTATACCCCCTAGGGTAAGGGTTCTCTCTGTCGATGGTTTTTGAATAAGGCTTCACAAACTCTACGAGGCTAACCTACCCAAAGCCAAGCCCATAAAGCTCCTATACAGTGTCCCTTAGAACATCCATAGTGACTTGGGGAATCTAAGGAATGGGATTAGTTGTCGCTTAAGGAACTGTAATGAAACCAGTGTATTTATTCTAAGGAGCTTCCTTGAAGGTAATTCCTCTAGTTCTTTGGCTTCTCCTATGCCTTGTAATGACTAAGGAGCATAAAAAGCCTCAACCTCATAAACACCTAAATGTGTCATAAAATTAATGGTCCCAAAAAACATTATTAGGAGTCACTCAAGGCCTGCTAGTGGGGTGGCTTGTCTGGATTGCAGCCTTTGATGGGCGGTTCACTGGCTCCTCTCTTTGATGTGGTGGTTGATACCTCTCTTCAATAAGAGCATGACCATTGTTAGTGCCCCCCGAGGGACTTTGAGGCGATTGCCCCGCAAGTTTTTTAGCATAATTGGATGAAGATTCATTCTCCTCCTTAGTAGAAAACTTGCTAGTTGGAGATTGATTGACGAGTGAGTCCATAACATCAATCTTCTTTCTAATGACCTTTTCCATGAAGACATTTGTGGTTTGCAGCAATTGGGCCATCATTTGCCTCTATTCTTTCAGTATATCTTTCACATAAGAAGAATTAGAGACATCATCAGAAATAGAAATTGTTTTACCCGGGCATTTATTGAGATCATCAGAGGTAAGTGCAAGTTCTGGAGGATTTTAAGCAGGAGAGTTGATTTCTCCTTCCTCATGAGGATATGTTCCTCCTTCAAGGCTTCCAAGGCCTACTCTCATATGTCCTCCAACTTAATCTAGAGACCCGGCAGTAGTTTCTTTTTCAACAACATAACGATTTTTTCGAGTCATGATGTTTTCTCAAAACTCAAGTGAAAGATGAAATTCATGAAAGTTGTCCCACTGAGCGTGCCACTAAAGATTATTGGTTCTTTTTTGAAAAAGAGTAACAAATCTGCTGGCTAACAACTTAATTTATGAATTAATTGCGGGCGTGCTAGGTGTGTGAAGTACACCAACTGAAAAAATAAATTGTGCTAAATTTGACTTCTAGGCTATAGGTATGGTTCCATGGTGTACCCTTCAACAGTTTTGCAATTAAAATAAAATTAGTAGAAGAAATTGTAAAGAGAGTTTGATTACGTGAAATGTAAATTGATTGCTTTTATTGAAAAGAGAGCTTGTAATTATAAGAAATGTAAACTGATAGTGCTTAGGAAAATAAAAATAAGACTTTAAAGATAAAATTGCTTAACTTGTTGGAGAGTTTGATTTAATTTTTTGAGTTCATCGAAGAGTTTGGTTTTCCTCTATTTGTTGTTCTCTTGCTCTATTTGTAAGCTCCATAGATAGTTACTAAAAGGATCCACTGACACATGTTTTTGTCATCGGCTCCCTTGGTCTCTCACCTTTTGTATGTGTCAATAACCGCTTAAGGAGTGTTTTTCTTTTTTCCAACCCCAACTCACGTCTTCTATTATCCCTTTCTCTTTAATCAATTAATTAATAAAAATTATTTAATTAATTAATTTTATAATTAATTATATAAAATAATTAGTCATATACTCGCGCAAAGCGCATAATTTATATTTTTCAATTTTCTAATTAAATTGAATGTAATTTTTAAGAAAATTAATGTAATTTATATTTGTGTTACTTTAATTTGAATAATTTGCTTATGTATTTTTTCTTAAATGATAAAAGGTAAAATTATACACTTTTTTTTTAAATTCTCAAATAATAAATTGAAATACTAATTAGCACAATTAATTATTATAATTCAATTGATATATTAGTTAATTATTTATTTTTTCTCCTTGAAATTCTCACATATTTAGATAAAGTAAGGTGTGAGAATATTTAATTTAATGAAATAAGTTTTAGTGAATTAAAATAATATTTGATTCTATTTGTTAATCTAAATTATATTATTTAATTAATTTTTATTAACTATAACTCTGTTATAACTCCATTAGTATTTTTAGAATAAAAACTATTTAAAACAAAATTTAATATTTATTAAATATAAATATATATTAATTATAATGAAATCCTCCATCTTTACATTTATTAATTTGTAACTCAATTATTTAAAAAAATAAATTTTTATTAAAAATAAAAAAGATTAATTATAATAAAAAATTAAAATGCCACATCATATCTTCATATTCTAATATATTACCACATAAGTATTTATATCTTAAAAATTATATATTTATATAGATAAATATCATTGGATTCCAATTAATTAAATATCTAGCCCAACCCCAACATACAAAGCCCAAATTTTAAAAACCAATTCATTCTGACTATTTCAAATCAAGTATTTTGTACTGAATTTAAATTTCATATCATTGGTAGTAATTTTTTTTTGGGGAAAAATCATGTCCCTAAATGGTAGTAAATATTAACACATACATTTTACTACTTTGAAAAAGTGACTCTGAAGTCCCTAAATTATGTTTCCATCCCATAAATTAGACCCTTTGTATATTTTTATTGTATTTTGTCGTTAGTCAACTGGAAAAAGAGCAGTCAAATGAAAGATAATTTAATTAAATGACAAGTGTTACCCTTGCCAAAGCAGAATATAGATGAAAGTGGCCCGAAAGTGGCCCTTTTGTGTTCATACACTCTCTAAAACCCAGCTTGCAAGTTGCTACCAGCAACCCCTCAATCCATTTCAAGATCAGCTCTTGCTTTCTCTTTAGCCTCTCTCGTTTTATTTTCAAGCTTAAAAATTTCCATCGAAGCTTCGTGTTTATCTCCTTTTCTCAGCTAGATCAGCACCGTCGCAACATCTCCATGGAATAGCAAAAACCTTAATATCAAAATTCTCCTTTTGCATTTGTCTCATATCCTTAAATCTGCTAATCAATTTTGTGAAATTCAAGTTTGTGTATATTGCCCGACTCTCTTCGTTAGTCAGATCAGCATCGCCGCCGTTAACATCGTCAAATTGTGAAACTTTTGATTGATAGTTCTATTTCTCTTGTTTCATAATCATCATATTTTGTTATTTATGCTTTTTTTTTTTAAAAAAAAAAATTATAGAAGAATTTGTTTCAAGCTTGTTACTGCATTTTGTTTCAAGTTTTAGGGACTATAAAATTCAAAATTTTCTTTTAATTTTGGGAATTTTTTGCAATATGCTCTGCAGATGAAATAACGTGTTCTTCACCTGTTTCCTGATCCCTGTCAGTGCCAGTGTTCTAAACCAAAGTCTTTCAGAAATACAAGCAACAAAGAACGTATTTTCTGAGAGTGACAAGGAAAAAATATTATAGACCCTTGTTGCTTTATTGTCTAATCATAAGGAAGCGGATCTATATCTTGATTACTTAAAAATTTTGATTTCAAACGAATCCAAATTAAAATACCCAATATTTTCTATCCAGAGATGGCCAAACAAGAAAGTGCTTTAGATTATAGGTTTTCTAGATCCATACCCACAGTTGGCATCGTTGCAGAAAGAGATGATTAGGTATTAGAGCAAGGCTCAGCTTACCGTAACTTCATACTTGTCACCAGACTATGATCCATCAAAAGCCGGCCATCTTCCACATTTGCCGGAATATGTCCAACATTAGCTCTTCTTTAGCTACCCTCTATTTCTCCATATTAATGTTTAGCATGTCTCTTACAACTTCTAAATTGTACTGTTTGATATTTTTTTTTTAGGTTTGTTTTATATCTTACGGATTTGCCATTTTATCCAAGCCAATAGTTCCTATTATTGGCGAGGGTGATGAGGAGTAAAAAAGATGAAGTTTTTTTGTAAATCTCTCTTTTATTTGCTTGCTGCTCTTTTTATGGAGCACCTCCAACGACTTAGCCAAGTGTTTATTTTATAACCAAGGTCACTTTAGTCATTTCATATATAATTAATGGCAAAATAACAAAAATTTGATAAAAGGATCCATAAAGACGAACACACTAGGAATAAGTCACTTATTAAACATGGAGGGACGTAAGTGTCAATTAATCTATAATTTAGGGATGTATTTATATTTTTCCTTTTTTATTCTTTCTTTCTCTTTTATTTATTTCATATTGTTGACATACAATAATATTTTACTATAATACAACATTAAATAGAAATCAAAATAGGACTCAGAATTTTAATTCAATTCGGACTGTTCGAACTCCACTATTTATACGCTAAATATATCCCAAAATCAGGTTGACAACAATTATCCTCTCCTAAAATTCTGAGAGTTTAACAATTGGTGCGGTAAGCGTGGGGCACACCTTCAACCTCTCCCAAATTCTAATCCTCATCAATCTTTTAGCTCCCTATTCATCATCATGGCCACCAACCCAACTAAAAACCTTAACACAGGGGACTTAGCTAATGGACATGGTGAATCTAGTCATCCGATCACCTTCACCCTTCCACCTGTGTCCGATCCCCAAGTCGCGGCCGCTTTAGCCCAAGTTTATTCACAATTCACTAGTATTCTGAAGAATATCTTGGAAAGCTCCACACCTGGCGGCAATCCTATTATGCCCCCCAAACCCATAGACCCACTCCTTAACGAAGGAAAGACTCATCCACCTTCTCCCAGACATCAAGCTCACTCTTTCTCTGGCCGGTACTAAGAAGTTGAATCAAAACCCACTCATACCTGCAGTCAAGAGGTCAGCCACACCCAAATTTTGGATGAGGCGAACCTTAGAGATGTGGTTAAGGAGATAGTGCGGGAACGTAGGGAATAAAAAGAAAACGGAGATTATGGTCTTCGCCAAGACTTGTCCCTATCTCCCACCATACTCGCCGCAGTCTTTCCACCCATATTCAAACTCTCCACTTTTCATTCTTATGACGATTATACTGACCCTAGGAGTCACTTGGCCACTTTCTGAACCATCATGTATCTACAAACTAATTTGGAATACTTAATGTGTAAAGTCTTTTCGATTACCCTCAAATGCGCTGCACAGGAATGGTACCAAACATTTAAAACAGGGCCTATCCATTCCTTCTCACAATTAGCCGCAGCCTTTAGAGCTCGGTTCATAACCTGCATCCCATCTAAAAAAAATTCATTTGATTTGATAAACCTAAAGAGAGAAGAATGCGAATCATTGCGCCAGTATGTGGCTAGATTCTAAAGAGTAGCCATGCATGAGAGAACCTGAACGATGGGATGGCAATCAGTGCAATAGCTAAAAATTGTAGATCCAACAAACTATTTGAAAATCTGAACATTGATCCCCCTACCACTTTTGTTGAACACATGGCAAGAGCCCACAAATATACCAAGCTAGATGAAGCTTATAAGTCCCAGCAACAACACAAGCTAGCCAAGGAAGAGAAGCACAGACCCAGGAGACACTTGCCCATCGAAAGTAGGCGCTCACCAAGGAGAAGGTCACCCATCCGACCACTCCGAACAAGCTAAACTGTCCGAACCCCATACTCTAGAGGATCTGAATTCTCACAAGATCCCAAGTTCACCCCAATAAACAAACCGCGATCGATAATTTTATCATGGATCAAAGAACAAGGTGACC
Source organism: Jatropha podagrica (assembly GCA_947857235.1). Taxonomy (NCBI): domain Eukaryota; kingdom Viridiplantae; phylum Streptophyta; class Magnoliopsida; order Malpighiales; family Euphorbiaceae; genus Jatropha; species Jatropha podagrica. Next base: position 15,387 of record CANUEP010221910.1, read on the forward strand.
GAATCCCATGTCAATATCCTAAAAGAGGGGAGGATTCGACAGGTAGCAGGGACAAAAGCAAATATTGTGAATTCCACAGAGATGTAGGTCATGAAAATGAAGATTGTTGGCAATTGAAAAAGAAGTTGAGCGCCTCATATAAATGGGCGAGTTGAAACAATTTATAGGGGGAAATAAACAAGAAGAAAGACAATCGAGCAAGCCTGATAGGGGTGTTCAAATTGTGGGTACTATTCATACTATATTCACTGGCTCGACGGGTGGTGATAGTAATTCAACAAGGAAAAGAAAAGCTAGGGAGATATACTCTATTCTACCACCGTAGATAGTTAAACCTAAGCACCCCATTTCCTTCTCTGAAAGTGATGGAGAGCGGGTCTGAATGCCACACAATGATGCCTTAGTGATTAAAGGCATTTCGGAGAACTTTCTGGTGAAGAGGATCTTAGTGGACGGAGGCAGTGCGGTTAATATGTTAACCATGGAAGCATTCAAAGCCCTTAAACTAGATATCGCAAGGTTAAAACCCATTTGTACTCCCCTTGTGGGCTTGGCAGGTAAGCCAGTTCAAGTAGCAGGTGTAATAGATTTGGACATGGAACTCTATGAAGGAGTATCGTCAAAAAGAGTTAAGCTGGAATTTATGGTGGCAGATGTTCAATTCCCCTTTAATGCTATATTAGGAAGACCTGGCTTATATGAGTTGGAGGCAGTAACAAGTATCAAGTACTTAACCATGAAGTTTTACTTTGATGAAGGTGAAGTAATAGCTGTGAGAGGTGATCAGAAAGCAGTGTGAGAAGCCTATGTGGTAGCTCTAAAGGGTCTCCCACTAACTTTGCCAATTATGTGGATGCTAGAAGAAGAATCGAAGGATCACCATGCAAAACATCTTCCTTTTAACATCCCAAGGCCCTAAAGGAGACTCTAGCCCTAAATCGGTGGGCAAGCTAGTTACATGGAAAATTGAGGAAGGGAAAAGCATAAAGATTGGAGCTGATTTATCGAGCGAAATACATGAGAACATGAAGGTAGTCTTGAGAGATAATATACATAGCTTTGCGTGGTCTGCAGGCGATATAATAGGGATAAATCCGAACATCATCTCTCACAAACTCAGCATAGATCCAAGCTTTAAGCCCATTAAGCAGAAAAAATGAAATCATGGCTATGAAAGACAATAAGTGATAGCAGCAGAAATTGACAAACTTCTGAAAGCAGGCTTCATAAGGGAAGTAGATTATCCAGAGTGGCTTGTGCCTAAACCTAATGGGAAGTGGAGACTTTGCGTAGACTTTACAGATCTGAACAAGGCATGCCCGAAAGATTCGTACCCTTTGCCTAACATTAATTAGTTAGTCGACTCAACAGCAGGATATGAAGTGTATAGCTTTGTTGATGCAGCAGCAGGGTACCACTAGATCAGAATGAATGAATTGGATGCCGAAAAAACAAGTTTCGTTACGAATCGAGGCACCTATTGCTACCAGGTTATGCCCTTCGGACTAGTTGAATTTCAACTAGACACGAAGATGGTGTCTTAACATTTGATAGTCATGTACCAAGATGTTACAAGAAGAAGGGGACTCCATATTGACCCAACAACCATTTCAAAAATATAAAGCTGATTGAATTTGATTAGTGTCTTAATTAGGAACTAATATTTTTGGATTTTGAATAAATGTAAGCATAAATATCATTGTCATTGATAGAATTGTATTTGATCAAAGATCTACCAAACATAAATTGCATATCCTACTTTTGGGCTTCTTTTAGCTTTAATCTAAAGTTTGACTGCATTTATCTAAACAAGGTTTTAAAAGCAGAATATTCTTCTTCTTCCAAAAAGATAATCATTTATATATGCAGTTCTTATACAGCCTTATTCTAATATTTTTTTATAATAAAAATATTGAAAAAGATTAGAATTTTTTTTATTAACAAAGTGTATTTATAAAATGATTGCTCCCTCTACTTAGTCTTAGTCACCGTAGTCCTAGGATGCACAAGTTAGCAAAGGGGGTTACTAACAAAGGATATACAATTAAAGAAATTAAAATTTATATATACGTATAATTTTATTTCTTCCTTTTGGTAGAATTATTATTAGAATAAAAATAAAATATGATAATTATGGGAGATTTAGGATATTACTTGATATTTGTATAATTGGTTGAAGTAAAACATTAAAGATTTTAAAATCAAATAAATTTGTTAATATTTGACATAAATTTTTTTTAACTCCTCTATTATATTTTGTATTTGGCATAACTAAGTCTATATTTGTTGGATTTCAATATCAAATATGCGCAGCGGAATAATATAATTAAAACAATAATTATACCAACAGAGATTCGTTTAAACGAATAAGACAATAAAATACGTTTAGAAGAATACCTCTTTTGCAGATGTTTTGAAACTTCGATCTACAGGGCTAGGTTGTCGTAGACTACAAGCTGTCTGAACGTCCGACCTCTAACAATATCCACACGAATAGATAATCAAAAAACTTTAAAACTACTTTTAGAGGGTTAAGAGATTATAACGTACGATGGTGTTAGCTATCATAGGATCTCTGTTTTGTTTTATAGTTATGAGCAACAACTCTTGTTCTCACGTTCAACTTACGTATCGCCTATACTATTTTTTAAACCTTATATAGAAAAATTTTAGGTCACAAATAAATTAATTATAATTATTTATTTAAATCTTTTTAAGTAAATAAATTATAACTAAATATATATGTGCCTATTTATTTATTTAAACAATTCAAATAAATAAATCATAATACATATATCATTAGGATTTTCAATTTAATCAATTATATTTATTTATTTAACTATTTAAATAAATAAATCATAATTGAAATATTAGATTTATTTAAACTAAAATTTATCTTAATAAATTTTAAACATAAATCAATTAAGTCAATACTTAATAATCTAGGTAAAATTATAATCAAATATAAATTATAATTTTATCCTTAACTCCACAAAACTTATTTGTAATCAAGTCATACTTGATTTGATTTCTTATTTTCACTTTCTCATATCCATTCTTATGTGTGTGACCTTCTAGGTTCCAAATATATTGGTAATAAATATTAACTAATTAATATTTAAAGGTCAAGAACATTGTTTAGTAACATGTCAAAACTATCCAAATATCTGAAAAGTCAAAGTGGTTTGACTTAACCTTTCAATGCATGACTTATCAGTGTAATTAATATCCCTTCATCATTAATGTTCTGATTTAGTAATTAGGCATGGAGTGTGTCTGCTTTACTGAATCATTTTAGTTCTCTTAACTTTAGTCATTGATCAGTTGAATGAAATTTCAAATCTCATTTGCTAATTTCATTCCACCTTGCACAAGGATTTCTTAATCAATGCTAATAAAGAACAATTAGAACATTTTCCCTAATTTACCTAGGGTGATGAATCCTCTCTTGATTACATAAGTATCTCCATACAGTTTCTACTATGTTCAATTAATCATTGCTTATTATTCATATAATGAATAATGTGAATAAAGAATCAAAATATAGTCATCCCTATATAAGATAGTATAGTAATCTCAAGTCAAAGGATCACTTACACAACCATCACTTGAGTATTTCATAGACACATGTAACTTTCCATATGGAATTCTCATGTAGGTCAATTCAGTGGACTTGTTTAAATAATAAGCACTTACATATTAGTTCTAGATATCACACATATCTCAGCTTATGAGAACAACTGCGTCATTAAGGAAAGAATATAATATGTATCAGTCTCAACAGCTCTAATCATCATCCAATAATGAGGAGAATATCGACCAGGAATATTTAGAGACATTGCTTTAATGCAAATATAAAACTCATAATTATAACCACATTATAATTTATTTTGCAAAGCAATATTATCTTATGGATTTTATCTTTTACCAAGATTCAATCGATAAAATATAAAAAATAAATAAATATCTTTTATTAATAATCAAATATTTATTACATGAAATATTATATCCCAAAATATAATAAATCAAAAGGGCATATAACTAACAATCTCCCACTTGCACTAAAACCAATTATCCATGTGTTTTATCTTATGCCATCAATGTATTCGTGAACTCTTAGTTCATTAGTTTCTCTATAGCTGAAAAGTGTCCTTACTTATTTTTAAATATTTAAGGATAGTTTTAACAACAGCCAAGTGATTTTCATCTGGAACAAATTGATATCTAGGCAGGTATCCTATATTGGATTCCTCCATGCTAAACTATTTTAGCACTTTATCAACATGTGCAGATTTAGATAATTCTAATGGCCTATCAAATCTATCCATATAGATTTTAATACCAAGTATATAGGCCACTTCTCTAATGAAAAAATTCTTGGATGATCAAACTTTTATAGTAGTAGAATGCAATTTCCTATTTATCAAAATACAAAAAAAGAAATATTATTCCGCTCCCACTGATCAAACTGTTTTGATTATCCATATTTTTAATGTAATCAAACTGTTTTGATTATTTCATCAAAACGGATGTTCTTATTCTATAAAGGCTTACTAAAGTCTACCAATTGACTTTTGCAGTTTGCATACTCTATTAAGAAAAACTTTTGATTCAAAAATCATTAGATTTTCTAAGTAAGAATGCAATTTTGTCAACAATATGACAAGTTCCATAATCACAATATGCTACAATTGCAAGTAAAATGTCAAACATTTCTCTTTTATATTTGTTAGGTTCGAGTCTCCATAAGAAGGTCCAACCTTTGTAGGAGTACGACTCATCCTAATAGATTTACGTCATAGTTCTTTAACCAATGTATTTTGACTGTTCATCTAATGTAATAATCTTTTGTTTTAGTTCCATTTTAATATAAGTTTGAACTTCTTGAGCTTTTCAAGTTCTACCTAGCTCCCATTGTAACATCCTCAATTTATTAGTTCTTGTTATTCTAGTTTTTCTATTATAAATTCAGTTATCAGAATTGAAGAAAAATCTAGAATAATGAGAAATACTATATACTGAGGAAGTTAATATTTTTTGAATTGTAATTATAGTGATTGCAAATCAAATTGAAAGGTTAAGGAAATTAAGAAAACTTTATTAGATGCTAGAGATTATTATCAATAATTAATAATTATTGGTATAATAAATATTGACATGTACTAGCATCTAAAAATAAATATATGATTATGAAGGAAATTATGTTGAAAGGGGAGTAATTTATTATTAACAAACCGGTTGAAAAACCTATAACTCAGTGAAAAATCTAAGCAAATCACTGAGTTGGACTGAACTGATTTGGATCGAGCCAAACCATCTAGAAGGTAGATATTTTTTTTATTTAATTGCTCTTCAATCATCAATGCAGCACCTTATCACTTCATCTTCTTCATCTTCTCCTCCTCCTTCTTCTTCTCCATTGTTGACCTAGCAAAAACAAGGGAAAATTCTTTGAATTTTCAAGTGGTTCTTAAGGAAAGGTTAGCTATCTTCACCTCTTTCTTTTTTATGGGTTTGATTTTGATTTTCATGAACTATCCTATGAGATGATCTTCTGTTGTTGCTGTCTTGGTGGAGATAATGAAATTATAAGTATTTTTAAGGTGATTAAAGATGGTTAATCATGATTTTAAAGTCAAATTGCATAATCAACTAACTTGGATGGTTTTAGCCATTTGATTGATAATCTATGGTTTAAGTACTCTAATATATGTAAGGTAATTATGTTATTTAAGTTTTAGAAGAGTTTTTATGCATGAGTTAGTGATAAAACTAAGTTAAGAATGCTTAAGAAGGTAAAGAATTGCTTGAGTTATCAAGTTGAACTGTCTGAAAATTCAGTCACAAATATTGAATTATTTAAATTAGTAAATGTGCTCTAAAAATTATGGAATTCGGCAGAAAACTATGTTAAGATGTTGAGAAGGTTGTGGTAAAAAGGGGTAGTGAAATGGATGAAGGAAAATGAGATTGTAATGAAATGACTTCAGATTGCTCAATGAGAGTCTACTTGAAGTTCAGCCTCTGTAATTGACATACTTGACTAGGCAAATGAACTTCAAAATTCACAAAATTTTATTTGTAAGTAATCTGAGATGTTAGGAAGGTCCTGCAAAAATTTCAGGACAAATGGACTTAAGAACATGGAGATATTAATTAAAGAATACAAACTACTCAGAATAAGAAAAATTAGAATTCTGCTTCTATAATTAGGTCGTTTGACCATGCAAATGAATTTCAAAAATTATAAAATTTTACAGGGCAGTGCCCTAAGATGTAGGAATTATGCTGTAAAAATTTCACAGTAAAATAAAATATGGAAGTCCAGATATAGTCAATGGAATGCAAGTTACTCAAATGCTGAAATTCAGCATTTCATGAACTTGTAATGAATTAAGCATGCCATTGACTTCTATAATTTAAGTTGTTATTTTTATGTATATAACATGAGGTTAGGTGTTGAAAATGAAGTGTTTTATACTTAAACAAAGATCATATGACACCTGGACATGCATGGTGAAAATGAAAGAAAAGCATGAATACTACATTTCAATACCTAAATTATATTTCTATGTTAGTATGTGTGGTCCAAGGTGTAGTAAATTAATATTAGTGTTAATTTCATATTATAGTTGTTGAGAGTAGAGGATTGGAAGATAAATCAACATTTAGAGGAGAGAAGATAGGGGAACCTTCCAATTCAGGTTAGTGCAACATTATTAATTTACTATGTTAAAATCAAAATGTATTTAATTTCATAACTTGATTTCATAAATTATTTATGGATAAAAATGGAAATGTTGGAATAAAAGTTTTATGGATGTTGAAAAGAAAGAATTATATTTTGATACCTTATAATTTTTAGTAATTGTTAAGTTATATTGAAAATTCTTTATATATATAAAAGAGAAGTGTTGGCCAACCACTATTTGCAGTATGAGGGTTGGCTGTGAATTAATGTTTTTAGCAGTGTTTTGTGAATGGAATGTTGCCCAATGTGAATTTGATATTATTATATGAAATGAATATTTTAAAAGTCTTACAGCAGCTAATAGATATAGTTATTGCCATGCCGATATCACTTCATTTGTTAAAGTTGATATTGTGATTGATATATATGATATGGTTATCACATGCCGGTACCACATCATTTGTTGAGTGGATACTGTGATTGTTATTGCTCCCTCCATGTGAGGTTGTAGATTGCTCCCTCTTCTGTTGAGATAAAAATCACAGATTGAGGTTGTAGATTGCAGATCTAGATGTGCACATTAGATACTGATGGCCCTTCAGATTGAGTCTATATATGCTGCTAAGACTAAATGGATATTATTGAATTTCTTAAATGAATGTTTTATTGAAATAGAATTGATGTTATTCTATCATTATATAATAGGGCAGTTATTTTATTTTACGTGAAAGAATTTCTAATGTTATTGCTAACATGTTTTGTTTAAAACTTTTAAATGGGTTTTAAAGTTGAGTATATGAAAAAAGTTTTCATAGGGAATTTCAATTACAATTATTGTTAATATTGAAAAGTTATGGATTTACATATCAATTTATAAAATAGCACCACTAAGCAATTCGCTTAGCGATAGTGTTTTCTGTACTATCGCAGGGAAAGAAAAGGAGAAAGCAGGAGAGTGAGTCCTATTCATTATGTGATTTCTTTAAAAGTCTAGTGTAGATAGTATGCTACTGAAGTAGCTATCATATGTTTGGTTCCTTTTTAGAATATGTATGATGTATAAAATATTAATAGAGCAGCTTGCATATTTGAGCAGACATGTAAATTAAGAGTGTGTAAGTTTGAAAGTCGTATTCTGCAAAAGTAATTAAATTATGCTATGTATATAATATTTGTAAAAGACTACAGTATGTAATTAAATTATCTATGGGCTTATGGGTTATGGACCATTACATGCTTAGATAGTGTAATTGATGTTTTAGAAATTATATTAACTTAATTGTTTTATCTAGCTAAATAGAAGTTATTCTTCATATAATAGAAAATTTAGTAAAATGGCATTTTTTTGTAATAGATGGAAAAATTTAAAAGAAGTTTATTTCTTATTTAAATAACTACATGTATTTTTCTACAGGATGTTATTAAAAAAAAAAAAAGAGGGTTTTAAGTCCCTTGTAGTATATTTAGTAAGCATTTTTAGTTATATTATACTTATTAAGTATATTACGGGCGACATGTCATATCTTACAGAGGGGTAGGATGTGACACCCACTGCTTCCTTTAAAGATAAACATCTTTTCTAAAAGAACAGCATGTTTTGAGATGAACATTTTTTCTCAACAGGATGGCTAAAATAATATCCAATAACTTCTTTTGGATATCCCACAAACTTATATCTATCTAATTTAGCTCATAACTCCAAACACTTCATATAAGCATGTTGATCCATATCTTATATGGAATCTTATCAACATATTTAGGTGGAACTCAATTTAGAAGGTATATCGCATTATTAAGGCTCATCCTTAAAAGATAATTCTATAAGAGTAATCATGGATCGTACTGTATTTAATAATGTACGATTCATATTTTATAATAGATAACCTTGAAAAGCTTAAGTATTTTTCACCTTGGTCTGATTAAAGTGTTTTAATATTTTAGTTAGTTTCTCAACTTCATTTCTAAATTCTTTGAACTTTTCAAAATTCAGATTTATGTTTCACAACCATACCAAGTATAGTCATTAGTAAACATAATGAAACATTCGTATCTACTTATACCCTAGACAGTAATTGGTCCACATACATCTAAATGTATTAGGTTCAATAATCTTTTGACATTTTACCTTTTCACATAAATGGTGTTTTAGTCATTTTACCCATTAAACAAGATTCACAAATTTCACATGATTCATAATAAAAAATGTTCAAAGTAACATTCTTTGTACAACTTAGTGATTCTTGTTTTATTAATGTGACCAAGTCTACAATGCCAAAGATATGATAATATTATCTATTTTAGATTTCTTATTTATGTTGATAAGGAAATTATAAATAGAAACATTATAGAAATCATCTATATTAATTTCAGTTTCATAAAATTATAAAAGAACAACCGTTGTTCTCAAAATAAATTTGAATCCAATATTCAAAATCTAATTTGAAACTGAAAAAAATATTTCTACTAAGTACTAAAATAAAATAATAATTATTTAATTCTAATACTAAGCCCAAATATGTTCCTATAGCTAACGCAGTAACCTTTGCTTCATAGGCTACACGTAGGTCCATCTTTCCTTAATTTTCTATTTTTCTTTAGTTCCTGCAAGTTATTAATATGACAATCATATTAGGTTTCCAATACCCAAGAACTAAAAAATAGAAGGATTGATTTCAACCATAAACATACCTGAAGTCGAAGCTTTTGCAAGCTTCTTTGCTTTCACAGTTGCAAGATAATCCCTACAGTTTCTCCTCCAGTGGCCATCTTTGCCACAATGGTGGCAGGTTCCCTTTTCTTTAATCACACCTCCATTAGGCTTCAATTCCTTCTTCTTATTCTGCTTCTTCTTGGACTTTTTCTTAGCCTTAGAAGACTGAACTAGAAGTATAGGAGCGATATCCTTCTTAAGGGCTCCTTCAGTAGTGGTAAGCATACCGATCAACTCAGGTAAGGAAGAATCCAGCTTATTCATATTAAAATTCAAAATAAAATATGAATAGCTAGGTGGCAAGGACTATAAGACTAAGTCGATACTTAGCTCATGGTCCATGGAAATGCCCAATTGGCCTAATTTTTCAGTATAGCCAATAATTTTTAGAATGTGGCCATGAACTAAAGAGCCTTCTGCCATCTTACACCGGAATAATTCCTTAGAGGTCTTATACCTCTCAGACCTACCTTGAGAGTCAAACAACTCTTTGAGATGCAAGATGATGGTGCCAGAATCCATATTCTCATGTTGCTTTTGAAATTCAAAACTCATGCTAGCTAAGATCAAACATATCGCCTGCTCATCGTCATCAGTATGACGATTGAAGTTATTCTTTTCTTCTTCAGTAGCATTATTAGTGGGAATATCAAGTATGTTCTTGTCAAGAACATATAACCTCTTTTCTTAATTAAGAACAATTCTCAGATTGCGATACCAGTAAATAAAGTTTGGTCCGGTCAATTTATTAGCATCAAGTATGCTACGCAGACATAAGTTATTACTCGCGGTGATAATTGATCTACAAATAGAGATATCAAATATTAATTTCATGCAATATTAAATTAAATAAGGTCTTTAATTTTAATTTAGTTCTCTCACTATTTTATTCAAATTAATAGCCCTTTCTATTAATTCGAAAAATCCAGCGTTTAGATATCCTAGTAGGCCAAGATCCTAATTAACCCATATAACTTTGGATTTTTCCAACAAGTTATATTAAATTAATTTAGATAGATAACATACTTATCAATCACATCATTATGTGACTCTTAGATCAGTTAAGTAACAACTCTTTATCTAAACATATCATATATGTTTCGCTTAACCTTTGCCCTAATATTATATGATCATAAGTTTTCTCATCCAAATCATATAAATTAATTAAGTAAAATCATTTTTCAGATTTTTTGATAGCATTAAACATGTTCGATTAAAAATGACCTTGGATTTTTCCAACAAGTCAGAAGTAATAGAGCTCTAGTTTCCATGTTATAACAATGGGTGGCAATCAATCATATTTTTAATATGTACTTAAAATTTTAATAAGGGATTTATTTTAAATTTTGATCGCAGGTCTCGTGCTTTGGCATGATGGCATATCACATATCATATATACATAACACACACCCTTAGCATACCTTTCCAATTAGATGATTATGGACATATCTAAAACTAATTTTCTTGGGCCATTAAGAAAATTAGATGGTCAAATATCCTAAGTAGCAGCTTCTTAGATCTTCATAAAGCCCAATAGTAGCTTCTTGACTTGGACTCTCCAAGGCTCCATGTAATTTCTTCAATTCTCTTTTTCTTCTTGGGTTACAAATAATATCCTATTTACACATTCTAATTATCTAACTATTACATAATTAAATAAAATAAATAAAAAATTTTACAATCCAAAATAAAAGAGAATCAGAGCATGTAAAGCCTATTTAAAATTACATAAATCATTCTACCAAATATAATAAACCAATCACATAGGTCTTTTCTAATGTCTATAATCACCCATCATGCATAATAATCACATTAAATGTATTTAAATATTATTTAATAATAATATATATTAATTATTGGGATCATATGCTTAAAATAAAATTTTAACAATTAAAATTTTATATTTGATATTTTCAAAATCAATTTATGAATAAAATAATTTTATTCATATATTAAATCTCATTAAAAATAATTTTAGAGATAATAAAATTATTTCATAAATCAATTTTACTAATTTTAATCATATTAGAATTAATAAACAAATCAATTTATTCAATTTATTCCCTAATCAAATTAGGAATAAATTCACAAAATAATTTTATTACAAATTAAACTATTTTAATTTTTTTAACAAAATTAGAAAAATATTCTAAATTTAATTTTAGTCGCTGACAATTAATTTTAAGGGTCCTCAAAATTTAATTAATTCGAAATTAATTAAAATACCCAATTAAACTAATTTAAGGACTGAATTGAAATAAATTAAAACTAGATTTGGACCCATTTGCATAAATTAAAACAATTCAGGGACGAAGATGTAACTTTCACATCTTCTTCTCCAAAACTGCAGAATCGTGTTTTTCAACAGAAACCTAACGGCGCCTCTCCAACCCAGCGTTGACAGCGCCTGCTCGAGCGAGGGATGGTCCAGCGGTGGTCGCACCACCATGGACCTTCCACCTCCGCTCTTGAGCGGCGGTGTTCTCGTTGGAAACGGAGGCTTCGACAAATTTTTTTTTTCTTTTGCTTCGATCGGGGAATCGGAAAACGAAAGCACAGCACCATTGCAGCATCAACAGCCCTTCGCCGGAGAATTCATGGAGGTGGCGTGCGTCCAGGCGAGCCAGACGCAGCACTGCCCTCGCGGCTCTACGGTGGCCGGTGGTACGCCGATGACAACAACCCAGTTTTGAGTTCTACAATTTCTGATTTAATTTTTTTTTATATTAAATTCCATTAAACCAAATTTAATTCGAAAATCAGATCTGTAAAATATAATAAAACTCAGATTTTATTTTGTTCAAATACCAGTTTTCGGCACTTGAATTAATTCAAAATTAATTTCAATAATTAATATATTATTTTACATATTAAACATTTCTAAAACTACTGTTGAATTTTAATATCAAATTTGCGCAACGTAATAATATAATTAAAATAATTAATTATATCAATAGAGATCTGTTTAAACGAATAAGACAACAAAATATGTTTAGAAGAATAACTGTTTCGCAGCTTTTTTGAAACTTTGATCTACAGGACTACGTTGTTGCAAACCACAATTCATTTAAATGTCCGGCCTTTAGCAGTATCCACACAAATGGATAATCGAAAAAAATCTCTAAAACTACTTTTAGAGGGTTGAGAGAATGGTGCTAGCTATCGTAGGCTCTCTTTTATTTTGTGCTATGAGCAACAATTTTTATTCTCACGTTCAACTCAGGTACCATCTATTTATACAGGAAAACACTGGGTTACAAATAAATTAATTATAATTATTTATTTAAACTTTTAAATAAATAAATTATAACTAAATATATATTTATCTATTTATTTATTTAAAAAATTTAAATAAATAAATCATAATACATATATTATTAAAATTTTCAATTTAATTAATTATATTTAACTATTTAAACAAATAAATCATAATTGAAATATTAAGTTTATTTAATTTAAAATTTATCTTAATAAATTTTAAATGTAAATCATTAAGTCAATACTTAATAATCTAAGTAAAATTGTAATCAAATATAAATTACAATTTTATCTTTAATTCCACAAAACTTATTTGTAATTAAGTCATACTTGATTCGATTTCTTATTTTTTCTTTCTCATATTCATTGTTATATGTGACCTTCTAGGTTCTAAATATATTAGCAACAAATATTAACTAATTAATATTTGAAGGTCAAGTATATTGTTTAGCAACATGTCAAGACTGTCCAAATATTTAAAAAGTCAAAGTGATTTGACTTAACCTTTCAGTGCATGATTTATCAGCGTAATTAATATCCCTTCATCATTAATGTTTCGATTTAGTACCTAGGCATGGAGTGTGTCTGCTTCACTAAATCATTTTAGTTCTTTTAATCTTAGCCATTGATCAATTGAATGAAATTCCAAATCTCATTTGCTAATTTTATTTCACCCTGCGCAAAGATTTCTTAATCAATACTAATAGAGAACAATTAAAATATTTTTCTTAATTTACCTAAAGTGATGAATCATTTCTTGATTGCACAAGTATCTCTATACAGTTCCTACTATATCTAGTTAATCATTGTTTATTATTCATATAATGAATAATGTGAACAAAGAATCAAAATATACTCATTTCTATATAAGACAGTTTAGTAATTTCAAGTCAAAAGATCACTTACACAACCATCACTTGAGTATTCTATAGACACATGTAACTCTCCATATGGAATTCTCATACAAGTCAATTCAGTGGACTTCTTTAAATAACAAGCACCTACATATTAGTTCTAGATATCACACATATTTCAGCTTATTAAAATAGTTGTTTCCTTAAGGAAAGAACATAATATGTACCAGTCTCAACAGTTCTAATCATCATCTAATAATGAGGAGAACATCGGCCAGAAATATTTAGAGACATTACTTTAATACAAATATAAAATTCATAATTGTAACCACATTATAATTTATTTTGCAAAGCAATATTGTCTCATGGACTTTATCTTTTATTAAGATTCAATCGATAGAATATAAAAGATAAATAAATGTCTTCTATTAATAATCAAATATTTATTAAATGAAATATTATATCTCAAAATATAACCAATCAAATTGATTATAGGGCATATAACTAACAATATCAAATCTAAACTGATACAAAATATAAGGTTGTTACACAAAATCAAGAGAATATTTTTAAAATATATTTGAAGGATATTCAAATGGTAAATACTGTGATACATTAAATATTTATTTTTTTACCTTTTTTTATGAATGAAAACATATATAATATTTATTTCTACAATTAACAAAATTATTGTTGAATTACAAATTCTATTTTTTATACATAATCTTTTTAGTACATAATAGAAATTTAAATTTTTTTGTCATCGTATATCTAAATCAATACCTTATAGGATCACTAAATCCTAAAACAAATTCTCTCCATAATAATAATAATATAATAATAACCAATAAAATATAATATTTATACTTTTAATTCTTAAAATTATATTGAAATTCAAAATACTGCTTCTTTAATTGATTGATATTTTAGTATTTAAAGTTAATAAACTTTTAAGCATAAAATTAAATATTTTATAATTCAAAACACTAATTCTTAAAATTTATGTAAATTGTGAAACAATATATATGTAGTAAGAACAATTTATACATTATATATAAAATATAAAATAGAAACTATAATTCTTAGCAATAAAACAATTTGCAAAAAACGCGGGGCTTTACCTAGTTTTAATAAAATTCTTGATGAGCGGTCTTCACAAGTTGCGTCTGGAGCTGATACTACTTTTGATCAGACACAAATATATTTAGAAGCTATTGAAGGTAAGAGAAAGCAAAAGGTTTATAGAATTGGCAAACAAGCTTTTGTTTATTACAATAATTTTACTACTGCTCCTTCGAGTGTCACTTCTTTAGCTACACAAGATCCAGCTTTGATTGAGCAGGTTCGTGTAATGCAAGAGCAAATGCAAAAACAAGCAGAGGAAATGAGAGAGCTCAGAGAGTGGCGAGAGCAGATGATGCAAAAAATGGGTACTAGACAAGGTCCACCATGTATAGACACTACTTCTGCAGAGGATGTAGACATTACACCACTTTCTAACCACTCATCGGATCACTTTGATGGTGCAACAGACGCGACTTAGAAAAGCTCGACTAATAAATCTATTATGAACTTCCTTTTTCAGATTTAACAATTATTACATACTAGGACTAGTGGAATATTTATGCTACACTTGTTTCACTAGCTTTGGCTTCCTTCCATTTTGTTTTAGTTTATTTTGGAAGGTTGAAAATACCTGTGTACATTTTGGATATGTTTTTGCAAGTTGTAAATTTTTTAGAATTATATTAAAATAATTAGTTTTTTTTTCTATAAATAGACACTTAGCGATGAAATTAATGATATTTGTTATAGTTACAACGGTAAAGATAAAGGAAAAAAATGAAAATTGTCTATTGAGATGGGACAAGAAAGAGAAATGACATTATTGTGTCTTATTATCATTTGCGGGGATAGTGTGTCTTATTATCCTTTCTCCATCACCACATGCCATTAATTTGGTAGTAAATAAGTAAAATGGATAAAAAAGGTTGCACATGGTATATATTATATCAATGTGTTTGTCCTTTCTTAATATGGATATATTATAACAATGTGTCTATTCATTCCTCAAGAGGTGTTTATTAATTGTGTGTATAAAAAATAATTTAAGATTCAAATCTTTAAATATGACCCTTAAGGAATAAGTGCATAAATATTATCTTCTTTAGTTAGCTGCATAAAATCTGGTTGGCTTAGATCATGACTTCACAAATTGATTTCATCAATGAGGTGAAGTAAACAAATATGCAATGAAATCTAAAAGTGTGTGTGGTGCGATTATGGCGGGTTCCAGAACATGATAATCCAAGCAGTTATTCTCTCTTGAGATGGAAATATTTTTAACAAAATCTCTTTTGATGTTCTACAAGAGGATTTAACATGGTATTTTGATCGACACAATTTAATGATATTTCTATAGTTAAATAAAGTAATCTGTGTTTGTATAGATAGGACAATTTATTTACCGAAGGGTTCATCATTATTTAGGAAATTATTTTGTATATATATTTTCCATAAGTTGTACTATTAATTTTATAGGAACCTAATCGAGTTTGGCTCATTGTGGTTCATACCATATTTTAAGACCTTTTTCCAATATAATGTACATGATTTTGTTGTAAAAATTTTGTTATAATCATAAAATCTACCATAGACCATACTGCCCAACACACATTTATCAGCTGTATTAACACAAATGTTGCTGATCAGCCTCGTCCTTTCATTGATCTCTTTTTTAATAGCAAGGCATTAACTTTGTAGTATATATTTGTATATTTTTATAACACCTTGATATTAAATATTTTTGTTTTATGTAAGTCATACCATACACGGCTTTTTCTAATGCATACCTTAGTGAATGGCTTCATAGGATACTTAAAACGATACATCTTAACATTGTAACTTTTTCAATATAGCTCAATGGAGTACAATTTTATAATGCATTTCTTGATAATTTTATCATACAATTTTATTATTTTTGAATAATGTTATAAAAAGATTATTTCGTCCTTTAATATCACTCCGCACACCGCTCGGGTTCTAACATTAATAAAGATAAACGGACTTCTATTTCTGAAATCTAATTATAAAATTTCTAAATTATGATTTTAATGTTAATCATTATTGTAACGCTCTGATTTATAGAATTATGAATAATAGCTTACTGGACTGTTGATTGCTATCAAATTAGAGTTTTGTATGATTTCTAATTTGGATAAGTCATTTTCATAATAATTGAGTGTTGATTTTGATTGGTACGTTACATGTTATCAATATGTTCATTTATGTATAAAGTGATTTTTGAATTATGGTTTGGGAAGTTATACTTTCAGAAGCCACATTAAGGAATTAATGTGATATAGTTCTAATTGCACCAATTAAAATAAAATTGGACTTGAAAATAATGTTAATTCGATTTTTTTGATTATTTTTCCTTGATTAATGTGATTTCCCCCTATTTATTGAGTATTTAAATTTTCCAATTGGTATTTATTAATAATTATGAATATTTGTTTATCAAAATATAATTTAGTAATATTTATTAGTAATTATTTATAGAAATATGGTTTATTAATAAATATTGGAAATTATTATCAACTAATAGTATATATTTGTCAATATATGAATTAGTAATATTGGAATTTATTATTCTCCTATTTTGCTAAAGTGTGCACCTAAGGAGAGAAAAATAAATAAATATTAGACCTACACTAAAAGAGGCCGAATGTCACACCCCAAATTTTAGTAGTGCGACAGTCCTAGGGTCTAGGTAGGCTTCAGGCCACCGAGCACCTTGTAGAACCCATAATACATACATTACATATCTTGGATATATGCTTAAGTGGGTCATAATTAATTATTTATTAAATTTCCAAGATCACTGAGAATATTCTTCCTCACATTCTGTATAGACACATATTATTCTTTCAACAATGTTACAATAACACTTACACTCATCCAACACAAATATCATCCACAAAGATACTATAGAGCAACTAGAGTTACACACATCCAACACTAATATCATCCACAAAGATACTATAGAGCAACTAGAGTTTTAGTAATTTAACAACAATATTTAAATTGATCACAGGCTTCTTGTTGGAAGAAGGAATCAAAAAGCTGACTGATCAGGACCACCTCTACCTGAAACCATAGACGCTTGAATGAGTCGTCAACTCAATGAGATTATAGTGTCATATAGGTAAGGTGTACAATGAATAAGTATCTCAAGGTTCAACATTTATAGTAATACCAGATGGTAGTACTATTATTAGCTCATCAAAAATAAATTCATATGAAAGGATTCGTAGTAATCGGATCAATATTACAAATGAGATATCAAAAGGGTTTCATAGTAATCAGATCAATATTACAAATGAAATATCAATAGGGATTCCCAATATTCGAATCAATATCACAAATGAGATATCCCTAATATGATAGATAATCACATATATAACACTGAATAAAACATATCACTATGTATATTCCAATGTTATCACACATTTCATATATTAAGGCAGTAACTGCTTCCTTTTATTACAAATTTCTATGTGCACATAGCTTGATGGTATAGCCTCCATAAAGACTGAGATTTTATCATATTGGCTAAAAAATGGCTTGGTATAAAAAAAATAGGCATAGAGGCTACATAGGTTTCAGAATTCATAATTTCAATATTGTAATAAATAAATAGTTTCAATACCAGCAATGATATGTAATTGATCAAAAGTTCCAATACAATAAGGAAGGGTTAGACACTTGTGAACACTCAATTTTTTAGGCTCAAAAAGCCTATTTTCCCGGACTGCAAACAGCCCGGCAGGACCAAAGGCCATTTTGGAAATTCATCGAAAGCATGCCAATATGGTACTTGAAATGTCCAAAAAATTATGAGGATCGCGGAACTAGTCCCGGAATATTTTTTGGAGGTCCGGAACTCCCGAAAAAGCCTCCGGAGTGAAAGAAAAAAGAGAGTAGGGCACGCCCGCCCTGCCAGGCGGGCACGCCCGCCCTCGGGTCTTCCGTTTCCTATAAATTGGCCCTCGGGCCCCCGTTTTTAGGCGCTCAGTCTGTGTTGACGGACATCCCTTCTCCCTTACGCTCCTTGCGATTCTTTACTGCTTTTTTGCATTTTAATTTTAGCTTTATTGCTTCCTTGTTTGTTAATTGGTCACATAAATCGAACTAATTAATATTTCCTTAACGAGGAGCTTAATCTGGAGTTAAGAAGCGGTCGTCGATTAAATCAGGTATGCAAATCAAAAATCCGCCTATTTAATTTTAGCACTTCATGCATGCTTCTCTTCTACTCCTAATAATTCTA
>CANUEP010222295.1:0-13062 GCA_947857235.1 Jatropha podagrica
CTCCGGGGGATGCTCAGGCATCCAATGCAGTAGTAGTAGTAGGTATTATTACTATCTATTCTTATAAGGCACGAGTTTTATTTGATCCCGGTGCTACGCATTCATTTATATCTCCTAAATTTGCTGCTAAGCTAGAAAGAAAGTTTGAATGGTTAGATTTTCCTTTATTGATATCTATGCCTCAGAGTGAACCTGTTTTCGCCGATGCTATTATATCGGATTGTTCTATTATTATTGAGGATAGAAACTTGCTTACGGATTTAATTATTCTTGATGTGATAGACTTCGATGTTATTTTGGGTATGGATTGGTTAGCAAAACATGATGCAGCTGTTCATTGTAAAAGTAAGGAGGCTACTTTCAATTTACCGAGTGGAGCAAAAATCACATACAAGGCAGATAAGAGCATGACTCCTTACAACATAATATCTGCCATCAGCGCTAGGAAGATTTTAATGAAGGGTTGTCAAGGGTACATAGCACTGGTGAAGGATACGACGATTACAGAAGCCAGCAAAATGGAAGATGTGCCTATAGTGAACGACTTTCTAGATGTGTTTCTAGAGAAATTACCCGGTCTTCCTCCAGATCGAGAAATAGAGCTTTGCATCGACTTAATTCCTGGCATGACACCCATATCGATGCCACCTTACCGAATGGCACTAGCAGAATTGAAAGAACTTAAAGAACAGTTGCAAGATTTGCTAGATAGAGATTTCATCAAACCCAGCACTTCATCTTGGGGTGCTCCAGTTCTTTTTGTGAAGAAGAAAGATGGTTCTCTTCATCTTTGTATCAATTATAGGAAACTGAATAAAGTGACGATAAAGAATAAATATCCACTTCCCAGAATTGATGATTTATTCGATCAGCTTCAGGGAGCTGTCTATTTTTCAAAGATCGACTTGAGATCTGGTTATCATCAGTTGAAGATTAGAGAGCAAGACATTCCTAAAACAGTGTTCAGAACCAGATATGGCCACTATGAATTTCTGGTTATGTCCTTCGGACTCACTAATGCTCCAGTGGCTTTCATGGATTTGATGAATCATGTTTTCAAGCCCTATTTGGATCAGTTCATGATTGTGTTCATTGATGATATATTGATCTATTCGAGAACTGCAACAGAACATGTACATCATCTGAGGATCGTGTTACAAACTTTGCAAGAACATCGACTGTATGCTAAGTTCTCCAAATGCGAATTCTAGATAAAGAGCGTGAATTTCTTAGGTCATGTGGTATCTAAGGACGGTATTATTGTTGATCCTAAGAAAATTGAAGCAATTGTTAACTGGCCTAGACCGACTACTGTTACAGAGATTCAAAGTTTTCTTGGTTTAACTGGTTATTATTGCCGTTTTGTGCAAGACTTCTCCAGAATTGCAGCTCCATTAACAAGGCTGACTCATAAGAATGCCAAGTTTATGTGGAGTGATTCATGTGAAGCGAGCTTTCAGAAGCTTAAAGAATGTCTGACTATTGCACCAGTATTGGCTTTACCATCTGGCAATGAGGGGTACACTGTGTTTTGTGATGCATGTAGAGTAGGATTGGGATGTGTTTTGATGCAACATGGTCGAGTTATTGCATACGCTTCTAGGCAATTGAAGAAGCATGAGCAAAATTACCCTACTCATGATCTAGAAATGGCAGCCATTGTTTTTGCACTAAAGATATGGAGACATTATCTTTATGGTGTTTCATATGAAATATTTACTGATCATAAGAGTTTAAAATATATCTTTGATCAGAGAGATTTGAATCTAAGGCAAAGACGTTGGATGGAATTCCTTAAAGATTATGATTGTACTATTCAGTATCATGCGCGGAAAGCTAATGTTGTAGCTGATGCTTTGAGCTGAAAATCTCTAGCGAATCTATCATATATCTTAGCAGAAAGGAGATTGTTAGTTTGGAATGTTCACAGAATGCTTGATGGAAATCTTGAATTAGAGATTCTTGCTTTAGGAACTCTGTTAGCTCATTTCAGAGTAAGGCCGATGTTATTTGGAAAGATTAAAGCTGCACAGAGTAAAGATCCGCAATTGCAGAGAATTTTGCAGGAAGTAGCTACAGGTGGATCTGGAAACTTTGTGATAGACAGTGAAAGAGTACTTAGAAATGATACACGAATATTTGTACCTGATGTTGATGATCTTAGAAAGAGATCTTGGATGAAGCTCATTATGCCGCTTATAGTATACATCCTAATGTTACTAAAATGTATCGAAATTTGAAAGATAACTATTGGTGGTCAAGAATGAAGAATGATGTGACTGAATTTGTATCAAGATGTCTTACTTGTCAACGAGTAAAGGTAAGATGTCAAAGACCTGCAGGACTACTACAACAATTACATATATCGGAATGGAAATGGGAGAGAATCACTATGGATTTTGTGGTAGGTTTACCAAAGACACCCGGAGGTTATGATTCGGTTTGGGTAATAGTGGATTGACTTACCAAGTTAGCTTACTTCATTCCAGTGAGATCTACATATAATGCAGACAGATTGGCAAAGATTTATATTAAGGAGATAGTATGACTTCAAGGTATTCCAGTTTCTATTGTCTCTAACAGAGGAACACAATTTACGTCTCGATTTTGGCAATCTTCGTAGAAAGCTCTAGGAACGAGATTTAATTTCAGCACAGCTTTTCATCCACAAACTGATGGACAGTCTGAGAGAATGATTCAGACGTTGGAGGATATGCTTTGAATGTGCATACTAGATTTCGGTGGACATTGAGATTCACATCTGCCATTAGCAGAATTTGCTTATAACAATAGTTATCAAACGAGTATAGATATGGCACCGTATGAAGCTTTATATGAAAAGAAATGCAGATCACCTATATGTTGGGAGAAAACAAGAGATAAGCAACTAGCGAGACCTGAATTGATTCAAGTTACATCAGAAAAGGTACCTGTTATACAATATCGAATCAAGACTACTTTTCACAGACAGAAAGGTTATGCTGATCCTAAGCATAAAGAGGTTACATTTCAAGAGGGTGATTTGGTTTTTCTGAAAGTATCTCCTATGAAAGGAATTCTTCGGTTTGGCAAAAAGGGAACGTTAGCTCTGAGATACATTGGACCTTATCCAGTTATTATTAGAATTGGAGAGGTAGCTTATCAACTGGACCTACCGAATGAATTTTCTCACGTCCATCCAGTTTTCCATGTGTCCATGCTACACAAGTATATATCTGATCCATCGCATGTGTTGGAATATCTAAAAATTCAAGTGAATGAAGATCTGACATATGAAGAAGTACCTGTCAAAATTCTCGACTTTCAGATCCCTAAGCTAAGGTCTAAAGAGATTCCAATGGTTAAGGTTTTGTAGAGAAACCATTCTGTCAATGAGTGCACGTGGGAAATACCAGCGAAGATGCAAGAGAGATATCCCTATCTTTTTCATTTGGAGTGAGAGGGTTTATATTGTTGATAATTGAATTTGGCTTATTTTGTATATTCATTGCTTGTATATCATCTTATCTTGTTATTTCTAAAATTTGAGGACGAATTTTTATAAGGAGGGGAGAATTGTTATATTCCGAAATTTTTATTTCAAAATAATTTAAATTTAAATTTAATCATTAAATTATTAACCAATAATATTACGCCAACCGAAAATCATTTTGATTCGCCCTAAAATTAATCAAGTAACCGTTAATTGAATACAAATCGGACCAATTTTTTTTTATTGGACTGAATTAATTTAAATTAGACCAAAATCAGATATTTTTAATAAATACTATGCATTATTATTTTTTTCTCCCCAATAATCTAACTCGGACGGTTTGTTTTTATTTAATAATTTTAAACTTTATTATTATTTTTTTTTCTTTTTCTTTCTTTCTTTTCATTCTTTTCCCTCTTTCCTTCTTGTCTTCTCTCCTTCATCGACAGCAGCAACTCACCCTCTCAACCCTCACTCTCTCTTTCTCTCTCACTGCCTCTGTCCCTCTCCACTGCGCCGACCACCGCGACACAGCCACCATCTCCGGTCCTCTCCTCCGCGCAAGGCAGCAGCAGCCCTCCCTCTCTCTTCTTCTTTCTCTCTTCCTGATGCTTTGTCTCTCTCTCTCTCTCTCTCTCTGTGCAGCGCTGCCGGACCACAGCAGCTCCACCACCTCCGGCTCCTCCCTTTCACGCACAGCAGCAGCAGCAGCAGCGCGACCCAGTGACCCAGCTGCTCCTCTCGTCCTGCCGGCCACCGTTCCAGCAGCCACAGCAAGCTCAGTTTGCTACCAGCCACCACCTCCTCCTCCTCCGATTCAAAGATTTATCGGGAATTTGACATTTATTGGGTATGAAATTTATTATTTCAAAATTTATTTAGTTAAATTTTGATTAATTAGTTTGTTAATTTTAGAATATTTGGATGAATGATTTTATTAAATTGAGTAGTTAATTATTTTGGTTAGTAGATTAATTTGTGGATTATATATTGTTTGGGTGAATTTTAATATTTATGGTTAATTGTTAGAATTTTGATTATTTGATTTTATTATATTGTTAGTTAATTGATTAGTTAATTTTTAGTATTTTAGCTTGAATTTTAGTATTTTGAATGGGTAATTAGTTGAATAGGATATTTGTGAAAATTGATTTATTATTTAGTTGATTTTGTGTTATATTAATAGAATTATGGTAGTTAATTGATTATTTAGTTATAGGTTGAGATTTATTAATTTTAATTGAAATTATATTAATTAAGGAGGTTAAATTAATTTTAAGATATTAATTATTAATTTTGATATTTTGATTGATTAGTTTTATTAATTCGATGGTTGGTGAATTATTTGTTGTTTTTATATTATTGGTGGATTTAATTATTTTTAGGGATGATATTCATAGTTAATTAGTTAAATTGAGTAGTTATAGGGGTTAATTATTTATAGGAGGTTGATTTATTATTTGGTTGATTTTATTATATTTAGAAGGTATATTATTAGAATTTTGGTGAATTATTGATTATTGGGTTATTAGTTAATTTCAGTATTTTTTTTAATTAATTGATTATAAAATTGATGATTAATTGGAGAGGTTGGATAAAATAAATTAATTGATGATTTGGGTAATTAAAGAGTAATTGTAGAATTTTAATTGATTTTGAGGGTTAGTAGATTAACTAGTTATTGTTAAGATTTTAAAATTATGAAAATTCCTTTATTAAGGATTAATGGGTATATTTGAAGAAATTTTAATAAATGGAGTATATTAAAGAGTAGAATTAATTAATTTGTTGATTAAATGAATTATTATTGAAAGGTAAAGTTTTATTGCTAAGATTAAATATATTATATTAGAATATTGTTAATGGTGATAATTTGATATTTTGATTAATTAAAGATTTTGATATATTATGTGAGGACTTTAAATAATTAAGGATTAAATCTTGGATGGTAATAAATAAATTATTATAAAGGTTAATGGTTTTTAACACAAAGATTGAATGGTTATTATTAAAGGTTTTTATACAATTAAATTATTCGGATGATAATTAGAGTATTTGGTGAAATAAGTGTAATTATTATATGAAATATTAGGTTTAAGGTAATTCCGGTTAAAAATAAATATTTGGTAAACTTGCTAATGAATTATTATTATTGTTGGAATTAAATTATAATTTAGAGTGTAAATATATTTTGTGGTGAAATAAATAGAATTGATATCTAGACTAGATGCAAAAAAAAGTGAATAAATTAATTGCTGTTAAATAGTAAAGTTATATAGTGAATTAATAGAAATTTAATCAGAAAAATAAAATAAACAGATAGGTTTATTAAAATAATATTTTTAATTAAGGGAGTCATTATCTGATTATATTTTCCTTATTATACGTGTTTTTTAGATCGACCAAGTTCCTGTACTGCTCCTCCAAATCAGAACCTAGGATAAATCTAAATATTATTCTGCAGTCACTGTGACTAATAATAAATGGTGTACACTGTCCTGCATACATGCATTTCATATGCATACCATATATTTTTTATATTATTTAAATAACCATGAATCATTTCTTATTTATATTGCTCTATTGATATCCTTCATTTTTGAGATATAATATCTCAGTTCTATATCTTTTATCATGTGGTTATAAATAAATTGTGGAGTGTTCTTTTTGAATACTTGGTGACTATATGATAGGAATAGTTTGATTATATTGTGACAAATAATTATTTGCATGAGAATATATTTTTATTAAATAGATATGGGCCCGAGATGTGAACAGTACTTAATACTAAGGCTGGATCAAAATTGTTAACCCTGATTATTATATGAATAATGTCATAATATGGGCTTACTATTCCGTCAGTCAAATGATAATAGGAATGGATTTTGATAGTTTAGGCTCACTACAGGCCTCGGGGGCCTTAAGTTTATCTAGGTTCTAGTGCCGGTCCGGCCCACGATTTTGGATCGTGACAAACAACCATTATCAAAATACCTTGGAAAGGAAAAAGACTATAGGGATCTATGAGATTGATGCCATAACCACGCTTAATGTTAAGGTGGATAATATTGTAAGGAAACTAGATTTTTTCACCATTAATTCTGTTAATTCCATTGTGCAACTTGTGATAAGTGTAATGGTGAACATGGAGTTGGGGAATGTATGTTGGATAATGTGAACCCTCAAACTTTGGAACTAGTTGTGATGAATTAAGGAAGGAAGAATTACCCATTTTCTAATTCTTATGATAATAGGTTGAGAAATCACCCTAATCTTTCATATGGAAATTCAAACAATGCTTTCAATTCACCACCACGATTTCCTCCACAAGATCAAAAGGTACATGTGATGGGTGTTGAAGCCACAAAAAATAATTCTTGATTTCCTAATCTAGATAAATTGTAGATAGGGAAAAAAGGGTCGAACCCTAGAGACTAACAAAACCTGATTTCTAATTTGAAACCAGTTTTTAAAGACAAAAAAATAAAAAGGGGGAGGGGGGTTTGATTAAGTTCCAATTGAAAATAACAACTAAGTAACAGAAAGCGATAAATTATATAATTAAACACCAATAGAGGAAACGGTTCAGCCAACGGTGATCCACAGCATGAGATTCTCTTTGATCGATCATTGATACAAAGATAATTCTAAAAATTGAAAGACTGACAGGTTATAATCTTTGGACAAGCGCCTCCGAAAAGTCTTTTCGTAATATTAGATTAAACAGAAAAAGCGCTCGAATAATCCCTAATCAGCGAACAACCCTAAATAAGCGATAAAATTTAATTCACTAACAATAGTACAACTAGAAAGACCCCTGCCCTATTCAACATACTCACAAGCGCGGTTCATTTAAAATAGATTGTGGGTTTTCATAATATAATCCGAAGGCTTGGACGCAATCAAATTATATTATTTGCTACTTATTCAATTCAATTAGACAATACGAATCTCAACCTTATTGATAGCTATGTGCTTTCCTATAGATTGAACAATGGGCCCTTATTGAACAAATAATAAGAAAACACTAGAGATGGAGTTTCTCATAAACTCAGAAAACACACAAAAGCCAACCAAATTTGAAGAGCATACTTATTGCATTTAGATCTCACGATTGCAAAGAATCCCTGCTTGAATTCAACCCTTGACTGAAAATATTGAGCTTAGCCGCTCATGGCTGTGAAGAACACGAAGAAATAAAAGTAGATTTGGTATTTTATTTTAAGCTTAGAAATGAAAGTGAAGAGGAAGAGAAGCCGATCCCCCCTTTTACAAATCTTCTAATCTTCTTTTTAAAGAAAAGAAATCCCTAAAATTAAATAATATCTTTTTAAAATAAATCTAAATATTTAATTATATGTAAAATCCCTAAAAATTTAGGCCAGCTTGCACTTAAAAATTTCCTCGCGTCTGGTAAGATTTGTAAAAATCCAGGTCACAGCTCTTTATCACTTGCCCCAGCGCTATTACAATACTTCCAGTAGCTATTCTCTCTCTTGGACTAGTCTCTCCTTGTGCTTGCCCAAGCGCTAACTGCAGACTTCTAGAAGCGTTTTTAAGGACTTAGCACCAATTTGATAACTTTCACCAAAACTTCCGAAATTAGCCTCCAAAGCTTCCTTTTTGCCAAATGTAGCATTTCCTATGGGAAATATGAAAACTAAGTGAAAAGTCTTCATTTAAGCCAACAATCACCCATAAACAATAATCAAATATATAACATTTTATGCTTAATTTACAAGCTATCAAATTCCCCCACACTTATTCCATGCTTGTCCTCAAGCATGACTAAAGTATCAATCAATCTCACAAAGAAACACACTTCACCCCACAACAGCACTCTTTTTACAAAATATTGAAAATTTGGAAAGAAAGACAAGCAAGGTAATAATCATCATTGTTTATTCCATCAACACCATACCAATAAACAACATCCTTAAGGCATCCCATTATGTACAAAACATAAAGATTTGAAAATTTACGCACACAACTTATTAAGTTCCATCAGAATTTAAGTTTCCATATTCCAAAACATAAGGTTAACCTATTAAAGTACAATACTCTAGGATGTGGTGTCATTTTTTACAAAAGGAAGGAAGGAACTTTCTC
Organism: Jatropha podagrica; assembly: GCA_947857235.1. Lineage (NCBI taxonomy): Eukaryota > Viridiplantae > Streptophyta > Magnoliopsida > Malpighiales > Euphorbiaceae > Jatropha > Jatropha podagrica. Next base: position 8,582 of record CANUEP010222295.1, read on the forward strand.
CACTAATCGTTTTTCATTTATTCATTGTAAAAATATTTTTCTTTTTTTTTTTTGCAACTTTTTAGAGAATTCATGTGCATTACTACTTTTTTTGTTCTCTTTTATTCCTCACCTTTTACATCACTTTGCATGATTTGCACCCTCCATCCTTCTAAATCATACATCTAAACATCCAAAAGTAGCACTTCAGACAAGTTAACAGATTTTTAAAATGTACACAATAATGAATTAAACACAAGCAATTTAAAGTTCCACCTATTAATGAAGTCTAAATGATTTGAACAAAAATAGAGTGACTAAGGGATGCTATCTATGGTATGGAGAAGATAGAAGATCATAATAAAGACTACTATTACTTGCCTAGAATTCCAAAGAGCCAATTTAATGAAAAGAAGCTAGTTAAAGGGCAAAGAATGTTTCTCATGAGCTCAAAAGAGAAAATCAATCACACTTCAAGATAAGAAGGAAATTTGCAAAAATTTTGTATATACAAAGTAAATAATACAAATTCTCATGGAATAAGTAGGATAATACTAAATAATCAATGAATTATTCGAAAATAAACTAGAAAAACAATTAAATCACAAACAAGCACTTCCAAAAGCACATCCTCCCCACACTAACTCCTCACATTGTCCCTAATGTGGAGTCATCAACAACACAAAGGGAGGCTCAATTTCCAAAAAGAATCAAAAAAATAAAAAAGAAGGAAAGAAAACATCCCTATGGAGGAGGCAGATGCGAAACTAAGCATAAGACGGGGGTGGCAAGAGAGACTGAGGCATTGCTGCTCGAGGCTGTTGCTGGTGTTGGGAATGGCCGGCGTTGTTTATGGCAATAGATCATGGGGAAGCGGCCAGTGGTTCCATTGGGGAGGCAGAGCGTGTCCCCTCCTCGCTACCGGAGCTGTCGTGCGATGGTGAGGGTGAAGGGGTAGCGGGACGATGTGGCGGTGGAGTGGCTAGGTGTGGTGGCTGCAATTGAAATCAAGAGAGAGGAGGATGAATAGTAAATTAGGTGAAAATAAATTCAGGAGTTGAAAATGTGAGGGTAAAAGGTAATAAAAAGATAAAGGAAAAATAAAGAAAGAAGAAATAATTAAAATAAAAAAATAAAATAATAGAATAAAAACAAAGAAAACAAAAGAAATACCACAAAGTTACTGTAGCCACAAAACACAAAGAATAAAAGAAAAAAAAAATTTCTCTCTCTTTTTTAAGATCCTTATTTTATTTTAACCATGGAAGGTAAGTCTAGCTCCCTAATGCAAACCCAAAAAGTGAAACAGACACTAAAGGAAGAAGATGACCCAAATTAAAATAAAATAAAATAAAATAATTGAAAATAAAATAAAAATAAGAACATATACAAGGCTTGGGCAAGCCTTACAATGGGTTGCCTCCCAACAAGCGCCCTTATTTATCGTCTTAGGCTAGACATTCTCAAATTTCAACCATTCCCTTTCGGGTCTTCCAAAGCAATTTCCTTTACCTTAGGAGCTAAAGGATCAATTACATCAACACCACAAACACTAAGCACGTCACATGGATCATCGTACACATTAAATTTAACTATTCTCCCATCAAACTCCATGGTAAGTGTACCATCATGAGCATTTATTTTTGCTCTAGCTGTGCTAAGAAATGGTCTCCCGAGCAAAATCTCAGATGAAGTGGGGGATTTATCATCCTTCATATTCAACACATAAAAATTAGTAAGAAAAACCAACCCATTTGCTTGTACCAAAACATTCTCCAATACCCCTTCGGGTAAACATTGGACCTGTTTGCCAACTGAATTATAATGAATGTTTCTTTTAATGGACCAACATTCAATGAACAGTAAATAGACAATGGCATAACATTTATTGAGGAGCCTAAATCACACATCGCTCTTTTTATTTTAATATTGCCTATTTCACATGGAATAGAAAACATACCTCAATCCTTGCATTTAGGGGGTAATTTTCTTTGCAATATAGCCGAAACATTCTCTCCCACACTTACCTTTTGATAACCAGCTAGCTTCTTCTTATTCGTACAAAGCTCCTTTAGAAACTTTAGGTAACAGGGAACTCACTTGATTGAATTGACTACGAGTACATTCGCCTCCACTTTGCACAAAGTTTTTAGGATTTCTTTTTCTTCCTTATCCTTCCTTGATTTAGCCAATCTTTCAGGAAAAGGGTGCTGAATTACCAGTGGCAGTGGTCTAGGCAAGCTTACTTTTGAATTTACAATTTGTCCACTCTACTGAATTCCTACTTCTTTTCCATCATCCTTCCTCGAGCTACTGTCACTTTGCATTGGGCCTAGAATTCCCAACTAAAATCTGTTTCTTACAGTGATTGAACTGACATTTTGTATGGGGTTTATGATAATTTGAGAAGGTAACTTCCCTCAGGACTCCAATTTGCTTAAGAGGTTACTAATTGGCTCACTTGATTCTCCAAATTTTGAATGCTAGCCCTAGTTTCTTGCTGAAATTGTTGACTGTTAATTGTAAGAGATTTAACAATATCTTCAAGGGACATATTTGATTTTGAACCCATTTATGACTTTGTTGAGGTGGTCATGTTGGTATGGATGGGAATTTTGTTGTCTTGCTCCATAAATGAAATTTGGATGATCTCTCCATCCCGTATTATATGTATTTAAATAAGGATCATACATCCTTTGGGGCTGTCCAGGAAATCCTCCAATTGCACTTACTTGCTCTTGAGTTTCTTCTTGTAATGTGGAACACATATCGGTTGGATGTCTAGGAAAAGCATAGATCCCACACACTTTAGCTTGCAAAGACATCCCTACGGCAATACTTTGAACCAAAAAGGTTAGTTCATTAAGCTTATTTTCAATGTTAGAGTCACTTACCTGATTGACTCTCCTTGGCATGTCTTGACGTCTACCAAATTGTTGTGTGTTGGCTGCCATGATAGATATGATTTTGCAAGCTTGTCGAGGAGTTTTGTTGACAAGAGCCCCTTCACTTGCTGCATCAACCATTCTTCTCTCCAAATCCAGCATTCCTTCATAGAAATATTGAATAACTGATTGTTTAGTAATTCCATATTGTGGGCAGCTGGCACACAGTCGCTTGAATCTCTCCCAATAATCATGGAGAGTTTCTGCATCTTTTTGCTTGATGCCACTGATTTCCCTTGGGATCAAAGCTGCTCTTGAAGTTGGAAAATACTTCTCTAGGAAAAGTCGGACCATGTCCTCCCATGTTCTAATGGATCCTGAGGGCAAGTAGAATAACCACTCCCTGGCGGCATCCTGCAAAGAAAATAGAAATGCCCTCAACTTAATCTGTTCTTCGGTCACTCCTTGTGGTCTCATGCTACAGCAAACTACAGGAAACTCCTTTAGGTGCTTGTTTGGGTCTTCATTCTCTAACCCTCGAAAGATGGGAAGTCGGTGTATTAAGCCTGATTTCAGCTCAAACACCACCTCCAAATCTGGATAGTTAATGCATAGGGGTTATTGTTCTACCATAGGTGCGTGTGGCTGTCTTACTGTCTGTTCTTCAGCCATGACTTCTTCTTCTTCAAACTTGATTTTCGCTCCTTCAAATTCTGCTAGAAATTCAGGTGTTGGTTCGTCTAAAGGAGGTGTGGATGTTGTGGCTGCTTGTTTCTTTCACAATCTTACTACTTTCCTCAATGCACGGGCTCGCTTCTTGATTTTTAGATAAAAATCTAAATTAGCATGTTCAAATCTGGTCATCAAAATAAAAAAATAAGTTTGACATTAGTCCCCGGCAATGGCGCCAAAATTTGATGGGTGTGAAAGCCACGAAAAATAATTCCTGATTTCCTAATCTAGATAAATTGTAGATAAGGAAAGAAGGTCGAACCCTAAACACTAACAAAATCTAATTTCTAATTTGAAACCAGTTTTTAAAGATAAAAAAATAAAAAGGGGAGGGGGGGGGGGGGGGGGGGGGTTTGATAAAGTACAAATTTAAAAAAACAAAAAATAAACAAAAAGCGATAAATTAAATAATTAAATACCAATAGAGGAAACGGTTCAGCCAAGGGTGATTCACAGCATGGGATTCTCTTTGATTGATCATTGATACAAAGATAAGTCTAAAAATTGAAAGACTGACAGGTTATAATCTTTGGACAAGCGCCTCCGAAAAGTCTTTTCGTAATATTAGATTAAACAGAGAAAGTGCTCGACTAATCCCTAATCAGGGAACAACCCTAAACAAGCAATAGAATTTAATTCACGAACAGTAGTACAACTAGAAAGACCCCTGCCCTATTCAACAAACTCACAAGCGTGGTTCATTTAAAATAGATTGTGGGTTTCCATAATATAATCCGAAGGCTTGGACGTAATCAAATTATATTATTTGCTACTTATTCAATTCAATTAGAGAATATGAATCTCAACCTTATTGATAGCTATGTGCTTTCCTATAGATTGAACAATGGGCCCTTATTGAACAAATAATAAGAAAACACTAGAGAT
>CANUEP010222306.1:0-24242 GCA_947857235.1 Jatropha podagrica
ATTTTTCAAAATATTAAATTATTATTATTTTTTTATAAAAATTATAAAAAAATTTTATATTATTACCAAAAAAAAAATAAAAAAAAAAAAAAAAAAAAAAAACAGAAAACAAAATGTGAGAGAGAAAGCTGCCTCGCACCCCCAACCCCCCACCCACCCCCCTCTCTGCCCCTCTTCTCTCTTTTCAGCCATTCAGCTGCCACAGCCATTATCAACCAATATCAGGCTGTATCGGCCATTCCAAGCCAATTCCCCTGTGATGACAAAATAGTTGAATTGCATTGTGGTGAACTGAATTGGCCTCCGATTTTTCCAACAAGAATCAACTGATTCATTATGATTCAGCTAATATTTCTACTCTACCTAGTACCTTTAGGTTTGAGTTTAATCTAATGGACTAATTCATGCATATAACTGGTTTCTACACTGGCCTTAGAATCTAGGCAAACCTTCCGAGAAATTAAGCCAATTAATGCAAGCACCTTACTAAATCTTTTTTTTTTTTCCATGCTAAGCATAAAATTATATTATGGCATCACTTGGAGCTGAGAGAGAGAGAGGTACAGAAGAAAACAAAATACAGAACTCTTAAGAATTTCACCTTCCCCAATCACCTAAGATGGGTCCTGCACCTGCAGCCCGAGCTTCCCTGCCATCTTCTGTAAATCCATAAGCAATAGTCCCTGTACCAGCAATTAAAACACAGCCATGAAGTTTTCCCATTGTTCCACTAGCCAAAGCTGCGACAGCATCATTTTGAACGTATAACTTCACATGAGTGGGGAATATATCCCTACAAAAACAAGATAAAGCAGATTCAAGAAATGACTTTATTGAAGTAACAAGAAATCTATTGGGACTGTAACAACATAAAAATACAGTAGGAAAAAAAAAAAAAGACAGATTTCAAAGATTTCAGAAACCTCTTCTTTCAAGTCATTCAAGGTTGTCATTCTGATTGATTTTAGATGTACGCCACATATGGAAAGCATATTTATTTTCAACTGTGCAGACAACACAACTCATCCTGCCTAGCAAATTTTTATAGTTGCAAGAATCATGGGCATCATTTTTTTTATTTTTGGGTTTCCACGTTGTTTTTAGGGACCCTTTCCTGCAAGTCTCTTTCACAACCTTTTTGTTCAAGTTCCTAATTCTAATATTTTTCTTCAGCTAACCATATTTGCAAAGTTTATCAATTTTGTGTGAGGGCAGCTAGGATCAAGACCTACAATCTGTTGGAAGAGAGTGACTACATGAATATTATATCTCATGTGCAGTGTACTTTCACAATTTCAAGAACTATACTTCTCTTTTTTTTTTCCTTCCTCGTCTTTTTGAATGCACTTTTCCTTTGTGCTAACTGTATAATTGGCTTACACAAAATATTGGCCTTTTTCCATTATCTTTTCATTGCAGTTATAAACATTGATAGTTGGTCTATCTGGCTGGAGCATGATGTTAAGAATTTGGGAATATAGTTGCAATCCTAAAACTTTATCAATTACTGCAGTTAACCCCTAAATCCTTTTGTTTTTGAAATCAAGTTCGAAAAATTTTAGTTTGTCAATTGTCATTGCCAAATTCCAGTAGTCAATGCTAAATACTTCTAATTGTTCATTTAAATCCCAAAACTTCAAGAAGTTGCAGTCAAGTCCAATATTTTATAACTTCTCTTCTTCAATTTAAAGAAAAAAAAAAGAAAGAAAGAAAGAAAAACAAAATTTCTGTAGTTCACAACAAACACATATAAAAAAGATAAAAACTATCTAATCGACAAGCAATGATTAAAATCTTGCACATGAAAATTTATTTTTCAACAACAAAATCAAAATACTCAAGAATTTTTCGTTGCATTGTCTTCTCTTTTTTATTTTTTTTATGTTAAATGGAAATCTTTAAACCAGAAATCCTGACCCCCACTATAAGATATATGCTTGATCACACAAGCTACTAGCCTAAATAACTTTTTTAATTATCTGAATCTCCAATTTTTATTTAGATTTTAAGTTAGAAACCTGATTTATTGAAGTTATTATTCAAATTTACATGTTAAATTTAAATTATTCAAATTATTATTCAAATTCTGCTTAAAACATAATAATGATAGAAACTGTGTCATGTCTTACATAGTTGAGTTAAATTTAAGTAAAAATTTGAGACCCAAATATAATTGAAGAAAACAAAAAGTTGAAATTCTTGGGATTGATAAAGGAATTTTTGTATTGTTGTTTGTTAAATTGAAATTTCTCATCCTTTTATATGACTTCAGTGGAATTTAAAGCTTTTCTTTTTGCAAATTGAAAAGGAAACAGAGTGAAATGAAAATGTAAGTCTTAAAAAGTACCTTTGCCATTAACCAATAGAATCTTGTATTGAGTTAACAGATAGGGCTAAAAAGACCAGGAATTCTGAAAGTGTTAGAACTTGGTTGTACGTTGTAAAAGTAAAAAGATTTAGAACTAGGACAAAAGAGATGTCTGATGTGAGCTGCATGTGCTAGCAACAGCTGTTAAACGTCTTCGAGATAACTACATTTGTAGTCCTAAAACTTGGTCCTAGTTCTAAATCCTTTTATTTTTACAACTTACAACTGTATAATTTTCTTTGTCTTCATCTTTAGCATCTAGGATTTTTGTAAGGGCTACTAAAGCATCATCACAAAAATGAAAAGCATGAGAATATATAAATCAATATATCTAAGTTCAAAGATGTCCTCATGTGTGTGTGTTGTAAATAAGTATGTCGGAAAGATAACTGTGACTATCAGTATTAAAAGCAAACCTGAGCCAATCTAAAATTCTCTGCTCATCAGTTGGGTGGTTGACACCTGAAACTGCTAGACAAACAGCTTGAACTGCAGAGCGATTGAAACCCGATTTTGAAAGGGCATCTGCCATAACCTGCTCCAATGTCTCTCTAGCAGCGGTTTCTGTAACACGGCAGATACAAAAACATATTCCTGCCTCTATAACTGAGCATATAATGTGGCCAATGTTATATGAACAAAAACAATTTAAGCTGTTTCCCGTCTTACTGTCAACAACATAAAATCCTAAATTCGATAAAATGCCACATTCAATTTAAAACTGCAACTGAAATTGAAGAAAACATACTAACCGCCAACACTGTTGTGGTTGGAGCAACCGGCGACGGCACGGGCAAGGACAGGAAGAGGGTCAGGAAGAGCACTGGAGAAAGGTAAGATTGGCATGCATATACATACAGTTGATGTAGTTCCACCATCAACTCCAAGAATAACCTGCCTGTTACCCGCCACAGCAATTTCATGCTCGAAGTCCCATATTTCTCCATTTCTATTCCTCTTCATCACTGTTTTTTTCCCTCCAATCAAATCAAATCAATTTGACAGAAAAAACAGAGACGACGGAGAGAGGAGACGGTGACAATTTGACAAGGAGAGACACACAACTTCCGAAACCAAAATTGTTGAGGCTTCGTTTTTTAATAGTGACAGAATAAACAATGTCTTTCTTTTTTTAAAAAAATGAAATCGTAAGTGCTATATGGATATAGGATTCGGACGGCAAAATCAATCCAAACACTACAGGCTGAAGCGGATGCTCCCACTTGCGATTCACCTTCAATTTTTCCTGTCTTACTGGCGATCGCCGTATCACCATGGGCCATGGCTCCGGTGATTGCCCTGGCCGAAGTTTACCACCAAACCAAGCATTCAATTCAATTGTAATGAGACTTCTACCAACACAACATTCTTTGCGTCTTCTCGGTTTCTACTTTTTATATATTTCTTAATTTCTTGTTATTTTCATTTTCTGGAAATATTAGAAAACATGTTGATTTTCCTTTGTTCTTTATATTTTTTTAATTTTATTTAACTCCTTATTGTTACAGTAAATATAAATTAATTTTTAGAAATAATTTTTTATTAATTTTTGTTATAAAGACAGTGTTCCGCAATAACTTTTTAAATAATTTTGATTAGTCAAAATGCTAAATATTATTTAAAAAGTTATTCGGAAACATAACGTTAACGTGCTATTCAAACAGATAACAGTTAAATACCACTAAAACAACCTACAGTTATCATATATTAATGTATTAGTGTGTCCTAAGTATCTATATGTTCTACTTGTTTAAAAATTATCATATCTTGTACATTTTGATCCCCTGTTTATGCAACTTAGTTCTATTCCATATACCAAACCAAGTGATCAAGGTATTTTTTTTAATTATCAATAAAAAATTATGTTTTTTTTATTAAAATAATAGATTGATTTTTTATTTTATGTTTATAATTTATTATAAATGATTATTTATTTATTTAAAATATTAATATATTACTTATTTTATGTAATGCATCCTAAGCATGTGGATGTCGTATTATTTTAAAATTATCGTATCTTATAAATTCTCGTATTTCGTGTTTTATATCCGTACAATTTAATTTATGACATATGACACTATTGCATATACCAAGCTAATTAATCAAGTTTTTTTTTTAATTCCTAATTAAAAACGAAATATTTTTTAAATTTATTTTTATGCCATTGAAATAAGAAATTTAGTTCCTTTTTTTCATTTTATGTTTATAATTTATTATAAATGATTATTTATTTATTTAAAATATTAATATATTACTTATTCTTATATTATATGATAAGCGTGTGAATGTATTAATTATTTAAAAATTACCATATCATGTACATTCTTATATTTTATGTCTCATATCCGTGTAACTTAACTTTTAATATATGAGACCTTCGTATACCAAGCCAATCAATCAAGATTTTTTTTAATTACCAATAAAAGTGAAGTTTTTTTTAATTTATTTTATGTCATTGAAATAAAAAATTAATTTTTTTTATTTATTTTATGTTTACAATTTATTAAAAATGAATATTTATTTATTTGAAATATTAATGTATTACTTATTATGTGTAATGTATCATAAGCATATGGATGTCCTACTTATTTAAAAATTATCATATCGTGTACATTTCCGTATTCTGTGTCTCATATCCATGCAACCTAACTCTTGATATATGAGACTAATCTATATACCAAGCTAATTAATCAAGATATTTTTTTTAATTATCAATAAAAAGTAATGCATTTTTTTTTAAATTTGTTTTCATGTCATTAAAATAAGAAATTAAATTTTTTTAATTTTATGTTTAAAATTTATTACAAATGATTATTTAATTATTTAAAATATTAATATATTATGTATTCTGTGTTGTGTGTCCTAAGAGTGTGAATGTCGTATTCTTTAAAAATTATCATATCTTGTATGTTATCATATCTCGTGTCTCATATCCATACAAATTAAATTTTGGCATATGAGACTGCTTCATAGAGTAAGCTAATCAACCAAGAGTTTTTTTAATTACTAATTAAAATGAAGTGTATTTTTTTATTTATTTATGTGTCATTGAAATAAAAATTATATTTTATTTTATTTTATATTTATGATTTATTATAAATAATTATATATTTACTTAAAATATTAATGTATTATTCATTTAGTGTAGCATGATCTAAGCGTATGAATACCTTATTTTAAAAATCATATCTGTAAGCGTGTAGATTATTTATTAATTATTTTATAATAAAAAATAAATTTATATTAATATATTAGTGATAGTGATATTCTTTTTTATAAATATTAACCTTAATTTCATTCTATATTTATAATTTATTATAAATAATTATTTATTTATTTAAAATATTAATATATTACTTATTATGTGTAATGTGTTTTAAGCATATAGATATTCTACTTATTTAAAAATTATCATATCATATACATTTTCGCATCTTGAATCCCGTATCCGTACAACCTAACTTATAGTATATAAAACTACTCCATATACCAAGCTAATCAATATATTGTTTTTAATTATCAATAAAAAGTGAAGTATTTTTTAATTTATTTTCATATCATTGAAATAAGAAATTAATTTTTTTTTATTTTATGTTTATAATTTATTACAAATGATTATTTATTTATTTGAAATGTTAATGTATTACTTGTTCTATGTTGTGTGTCCTAAAAGTGTGGATGTCGTACTTTTTAAAAAATTATCGTATCTCATATCTCATGTCTCATGTCTGTGCAACCAAACTTTTGACATATAAGACTACTATATACACAAAACTTATCAACCAAAATTTTTTTTAATTACTAATTAAAAATGAAGTGTATTTTTTTAATTTGTCTTCTTTAAAATAAGAAATTAAGTTTTATTTTATTTTATGTTTATTATTTATCATAAATGATTATATATTTACTTGAAATATTAATATATTATTTATTTTGTGTAGTATAATCTAAACGTGCGAATGTCTTATATATTAGTGTTGGAGATAATCTTTTTTATAAATATTATTTTGATAAAGACATTATTTAAAATAACTTATCTTTTTACAATTGCGTCTTATTTTCTTACAACTGTCCTAAATAATTGTGTTCTGCTCACACTTGGCTTTTTCAAAGCTTACACTTGGCTTCTTTATAATGCAAATTGCTCTATTTATATATATACACACTATAAACAATTATGTTACTAATTGATAGTCTAAAAAATGTGATAATTTCTCCAAGATAATAGTATTTTAATGATATTTGATATCTTGAATTGACGTTAACTTTTTTAGGGACTGAGTTTATCCTTTTATACCAATCATTGGTGCTAGGTCAGTTACATGAAAATGGGGGGAGGGGAAGAGAGACATACGAGATTATCTCCTCATATCAAGCTCATATAGTCTCTAAAATGCTAAGATCGCGCTAAGATCGTGCTAAGAAAGGTGTTTATTAGATGTCCCCTCAAAGGAACAGGCGTAATTTATGTCAATGGTTGCTAGGTTCGGCAAGTTTCTACTCCCCCAAGATTGTCAGTCTTTCAGACTATAGCATGTGGCGTAGAGAAAAATGGAGATGTTTGCCATTGTTTCATATAAGGTTCCTATTGTGCATCTTTAGCCATAAGAATTTGGCCCTTTTGAATTGTGGGATCGCACACAGGACCATACTAAGAGCGTAATGGTCAGCTTTATAGGATTTTTGATTTTTAAGTGTCATCTTGATGGTGGTGGTGTTCGATATTTGAAAAGTAACTCTCTAGTACCTTGGCGCTTTAACTTCCAGTGACGGTTTATAGGAGCATTTCTGCTGGTGCTATCAAAACAGGCAGTCCGGCCTAGACCAGACCGGTCCGGTCCGCACGGGTTTGATTCCAAAATGGGCTGAGCCAAAAAAGCCCAATAAAAAAACGTTCCTTTAGCATTCAAGCCCAGCCCGGCTTGTGCAGACTTGTTTTTTTTTTTTTTAATTTTTGTTGATTTTATATACACATTTAAAGCCTTCACTTGGAAAAATAGAAGAACAACTAAAAGAAAGTCCAATGTACTCCCCACTAAGCTAATTCCATTTATTGTTAGAATGTCTTCGAATATGTATACATATTTTTTATTACTGGCCCCCACAGACATATTCGACTCGGCCCGCACGGGCTTTGGTAAAAAACGGGACAGGTAAAAAAAGCTCATTTTAAAAATGGCCTTAATTTTTTTGTCCATATCTACACAAATTGCGGGCGATCCCGGGCTACTTGCGGATTTAAGCCCATTTTGACAACACTATTTTCTACTATATAAAATCTTATGTTTGGGATATTCTGAGATTGCATTTTGATAACATCCCTCTTTCAAATGTATCACCTGCTCCCTTATTCTTCAAGTAACTTTCATTACCTTTCTACTTGAGTTCTAAGTTTTTAACTTTTTATCATCCTAGGAATGAGTTTTGATCGTTGAAACAAGGGTAAGGCCTCTGCTTATGAATCATTTGATCCCTTGGGCCTTGGGGATGAGCAAATGGGTTTGGAGGAAGATAATCGCATTTTGGGAATGGTGGATTCCGAGGCGGACTCGGAAGATGAGATGTAGTTGATTTGAAGGAGGTTGCAAGGTATGTCTATCCATTTGAATGACTCAGGTTTAGCTTCTCACACTAGATTTGTGATCTCTATTCCCCAGTCTCGAGCCATCACCAAAGCCTAGGGAGAGTAGGCTTGCTTGCTCCAGGCAATAAAATGTGAGGGTCAGGGATTTGGGCTCCATATTGACTAAGCATGATTTGGAGGGTATTTGTGTTCGTTTCTTTATCCCCACGGAGTATAAGACAAAGATTCCTCTAATAAGGATGAGAGATAATGCTAGGTTGAATCGACAGACTTTAATTGATTATATGGAGGATTATCTAGCAGGTGTGAGGTTTCCCTTTTCGAGAATTCTTTCTTCCTTTTGTAATGAGTGGGGAGTGACCGTTGGTCAAATTACTCTCAATAGTACTTAGACAATACTTGGAGTAGAAATCATGGCCTACCAAGGGCATTTTGAGCTTAATGTGCATCATCTGCATGCCATGTTCAATTTTATTTGGAGATGGATGGAGGATCACCCCCATCCTTCGGCTAAAAAAGAATGCAACCTGTTTCCCTTGAAGAGTTCATCGATCAAAGGGAGATAAAAAGAGAAGTATTTGCTTAACAGCCACCTTAATGGTTTTAGGGTGTCTTCCCAGTGGAGTTAGGGGGCTCCCCACCTAAGGCATACTTGGGACTTAACTGCTATAAAGGTCTAGCAAGTTAAGACCATGAAATGGCATGCCTTAAATCCTCCTCCACTTCTCCCTTTGTTGGATTTCAATATCCTGGTGGGGGCAAGACCCTGAGCTTCAAGGAAGAGGAAAGCACAAGAGATAAAGGGTGAGTTAGGTCTTCTCTATTTTTTGATCCATTACTGACTCTCTTTACTTAAATTGTTTCCCTTTTGCAAAAATGCCGCAAGATTTACAAAGGAGATGAAAGAACTTATGGCAGCAGATCATGATCAACTAAAAGCTTCTCTATCATGGCAAAAGTCCAAGAGGGAGCTCAGGGTCCCAAAGGTCTTGTTTATGGTAGACTGAGGTGGCAATTGTTGTGTCGCCCATGCACCCTTCAATGACCGAGTTGCCAAGGCCTGATCCAATTGCCTTGCCAGACTCTAGTGTTTTTGTTCCTACTTCTTCTGCTCAGAAGACTATCAAGCTGAGGAAGAGATGTAAGCTTTAAAGAGAAGGGGATGAGGAGCCGCCCTCTCTAGTGTTTGAGAAAGGGTTAGAGTTGTGAACTTTAGTGAGGAGGAAGTATGGGAAGGATGCCTCAAAAAGTAACGGTGAGGTTGCTCAAGTTATCACTGTCCAGTGTGCTTTGCCTGCAGACCTAGTGCAATTGGAAGGCCTGGAGGAGGAGTCTTTCCTGGATCAAATTGATAGTGGCTTCTCATGGTACTTATTACATTTCTTTTTCTAGAGTTCCTCTCTTCTTTTATTTTTTTTTTCTTATTGCTTTCCCGTTTGATTCAGTTGGTGAGTGCTCACAATGACACATGTTGTCGCGTGAGAGAATCACGAGATTTAGTCATGACCCTAAAGGAAGATCTAAAAGCTGAGCAAACTAAGGTAGAGAAAATGGAAAACAACATCCGGACTCAGGCCTTAGAGCACAGTCGCTTTGTGGGAGAATTGGGACAGAAAATTCGATCCATTGCTAAGGATAGGGATCCTCATCTTGATTCCTCTCTCAAGCTGAGCGCCCGAGTGGATCATTTGGCCAAGCAAGAGGAGGAAAACGTAGGTATTATATGCCAACTCCGAGCTAATATGGCTCGAGCAGAAGCAAATGCTAATATGGTTACTAGCGCTGTCAACGACGTGCTTCTACATTAGGGAGATTTTATAATGGCCGAGCTTCACTCAAGATTTTCGGATGGGGATTGGGATTTTATGGGCGCGATTGATGCTTAAAAAGATTTGGACATCGAGGAGGAGGTAGCTGTCTCGAGTGAAGATAGGTAGCGTCTTGCTAGAGTTGCACACCCTGGACCTGAGGGGGTTTCAAGGGTGTCAAGTGCACCGGGCCCTATTGCTCCTATTGACTCAAGTTTTATTATGATTGAGCTTGCATTTCCCACAGACGTTGCTGAAGATCACCCTGTCATAAAATTGGCTTTTGCTTTATTATCTTCTTTTTTTTATAAATTGCGATTTAACTATATGAATATATTCTATTTTCGTAGTGTAATTTTCCTCTATGTTGGGATGAGGGCTAAGTCTATACTCTAAACTTACACATCTTCTTTCTTCTTTTCCTACCTCCTTTATATGTATGTATGAATATGTGTTTGTGTGTGTGTTTTATTCATGGAGTTAGATATGTCACTGACATGCACTTGTCCCTTCTATATGACTTTAGGTAGCGCCTCACATTTTATTCGCTTGTTGCAAAGCTTAAGTATGCAATTGGGGTTTGGCCTCTTTTCTGGGGTTGCACATTTTTTTGCTATTATTTACTCATCATAGAGCTTTAAGTGTATTGATGATAGGCACTTGTCATGTTGATGTACTTAAATATTTTTGCCATTTATCTGCTCTTTATAAAGCTTTTAATGTTTGGATGATAAGGGCTCGACCCTTCTTATTTACTTAGGCATTTTTTTGCCTTCAATTGCTCTATTAGAGCCTTAAATGTTTGGAGGATAGAGGCTCAGCCTTTCTTATTTACTTAGGCATTTTTGCCTTCAATGACTATTTTAGAGCTTCAAATGTATAAATGACTGGGGCTCGACCCTTCTTAGTACTTGGGAATTTTTTGCCTTTAATTGCTTTCTTATAGTTTTAAATGTTTGGATGATGGGGCTTGACCCCTCTTTTTTTTGTCTTCAATTGCTCCCTTAGAGCTTTAAATGTTTGAAGGAAAGGGATCGACCCTTCTTATTTACTTAGGCAATTTTTTGCCTTTAATCGCTCTCTTAGAGCTTTTAAATGTTTCGTTGATAGGAGTTGTAATGCCCTATTTTTCAGTGTCTAAAATAGTAGTTAATTGATATGTGAATAGTACTATTAGTCCGGGAATCAGTATTAGTTCGATTCGAAAAAAATTATTATTAATGTTTTATATTTTATTTAATATTTTTGGAGCATGCCTGCACGATTTTGATGGGTAGAAAATAAGTTACGAATTTATTTAGAGAATTTAGGTAATTAGTAAATGATGAATTATGATGTTTTAATATTAAGAAATTTGAGAGATTATTTTGATGGAGTAAGTTTAAGAATTATATAGAGATAAACAATAACTTGAGTAGAATTAATTGGAGAATATTTTTAGTCATTGGATCGAAATACTAAAGACTTGATCTAGACCCTCCATTTGCCATTACCTAAAGAGTCAATGTTTTTAGCAATAATTTCTTCTTCTTTTTCTCTTCTTATCCATCTTGCCGAACACTTTCTTCCTCTTCATTCTCTTATTTCTCTTCATTTTCATCAAAATTCCACTGAGTAAACACATCAAATAATTTCATTAAATCTTAAGTTAGAAAATTATCTTGGAGATATAATTTTGGAGGGTAACATTTGGTGATTAACTTCAAGTAAATTTGAGGATTCTCTACATAAGTCAAGTAAGTATTTTATAGAATTTCTTTCTATTTTTGGCTTTAGAATTCTCTTTAAGCATTGAGGACAATGGGCTTTTGAGCACATCTCATAGATTTTCCAAGATTCACTTGAGTAGATCGAATCTAACAGGTTTTATTCATTTTAATTTATAAAATTATTTTATTCAACCCATTTTAATCCTTAGAGAAGTGATTCCCTTACTTTGGCGAGGTTTTGAAAACATTTAGAGTTGTCATCCTAAAACTGGAGAAAAATTATTGAATCAGTTAATTTATTGGAACTAACTAATTCGATTTTAACCAGAGCGAATTTGAGAGTTGGGTACAGAGATGGAAAGATGTTAGGCACCCGTTTCGTCCGGTCTAAACTGGCCTCCTAGTTATTTGAATATTTATTATTTATTAATCACGGTATTAATTTAAATCGAGATGTGAAACATTTTATGAAATTTTTGAAAACAAAGTCACATCCAAGTATGTTATCATCATCTAAACATTCATCCAACATGAAAATTAAACAGTCACAAATAAAGAGGGAGGAGAAAAGAGTTACAAATCATTTCCTAAAATGCATTCTACTCAATTAACCCTTACAAATTCCCATTCCTATGAATTAATACTGATTGATAAAAATAAAATTATTACGAACCAAATAAAAATATACCTAACTATTACAAACCGATTTAAATAAGAATTCTTGTGAATTCTCAACAAATTACATCAGTAACGTTACATACTCGTTAAACAAATTATAAATCACATAAATAAATTCCATAAACATTATCAATAGCATAAATATAAATAGTCATAAAACAAACATTCACACAATATATGAAAATGATGAATATAAGTATTAGAATAACAAAATCAGGAGAAAAATGTTAGATTAACATAAAATATGGAGTCTTAAATATATTGCACAAACTTAAATATTAGATAATTAAATCAATAGTAATAAGAGATGAAAATGACAGAAATTCAAAGTGTATAATATAAGTACTATAGATATATTAATATATTATATAGAAACAAAAATTAAAAGGCATATAAAATGAATGTTAGTAGTGTATCACTCACCGCCCAATCTCGGAGGACCAGACAACGAATGTCACATTTGGCACCAGAGCACCGTCTTATCTCACTTATAACTCTAAATCGTATATTAAAAGTGTCTAAGTTTCCATAAAGAGACAAGTAATTAAAATTTAAAAATAATATTTAAGAAAATTTCTACGAAAAATTCACAAGAATTTCCCCTAAAAATTAACTTGCCACACAAAGAAAACTTATACATTTTCAATATAAATTCTCCATCAATCCCCATAACTTCAATTAACTCAAAATCATGCAGCACTTCTAAATTGTTGTATCAATTCATATAAGTCCTATCATGTTAACTTACCATTCATTTCACGAAATATTTATTAATATTCATACACCATAAATATAATAAGATTATAATACTTAAATAACCACCAATCTTATTAATTATATTTACAATATTTACAATCTCAATATTTTTTATAATATCTTTCTATACATGCCAAAATCACAATTTACTATATATTCTACTCAAAATGATATTTCTACTCTGATGCTACTCCTCTGGTATTTGAGTAATGTTCACCGCTCTTAACCTGTGCGTGATAAAAATCAACACGCTGAGTGGAAGACTCAATGGTGCTAAAAAATTATCAATTAAAATAACAAAGAATTGCTGAACCAAAAAATCTTAAATACACTTAAAAAGACTCAAATCAAATATAAATTAAGTACTGAAGATGTACCAATTAAATTTAAACATTTTGAAAATCATAAAGAAGTTCGTAAATACAAATGTATCTTCATTTTCTTATAGTAGAATAAAATTTTATTCTTAGTTAAGGCTCGTACTAATATAGAATGAAACATAAGCACATTCGATTTCTGAATCACATAATCTTGCCCTGTGAAAGCACCACCCACATCACACAATAAACGCGTTCGCCTATTCACAAGAGCTGATAACCCTAGCATATGATCATAGCTCCACATAACAGAATGGCTTAATAAGCCCAACATGCTTACATATCGGAATCAGTCTTATCATACTACATTTCACTCATGCATAGTAGAGCTCAAAATAAATCCGTTCTTTCATAAATGATCTTATTTCTTACACAAAATCCCTTAGCATTTCACAAGTTAATACTTTTTATTTCAAAATTACTTAACTTACAACTTGTAAATACTCATTAAATTCTCTTATGTTCAAACCAAAATCATACTTTCTTATTCACAAATAAACATGGCTTAAAACACTTAAAAATCAATATTTAAAAGACAAAAACATGCCTTACCCACTAAAGAAGGTTCGACCTCTTATTGAAAATAAAGGAGGAATGGCTTCCTCCATTAAAAGCCTTAATTCCTAAATCAAATTCACTACTTAAAACCATAAAAATCATTACTTGAAACAATTGACTACAAAATCCATTTTTACACATTCAAACCTTCTTTAAGTCTTTGAGAAATGCTAAAACATTGGAATTGAAAGTGAAGCTTTAAACCATTATCAAATTGCTTATTAACAACCTCTCTTAAGTTATATTTAAGCATTGAAATCAAAGAAATCAAAGTGTCCTTCACCTACATAGGTTCGATCACTTCTTTTCAAATCAAATGGAGAATGTTTCTTTCCAAATTAATTACATAAATCTTAAAGAAAATCATCCAAGAACACAAAATCTTGAAACAAAAACTAAGGCCCCTCCACTCAAGAGGTTCAGCCACTCATGGTTAAAGGAGAAGGGAGTGTTTCCATTCTCTTTTAATCATTCTACCATACTTAAGAATCATGGAAAATGAAATTAAAATATTCAATTATCCATTCCCCAACACATTTCACATAATCAATAACTAAACTGTCTTAGTTCTGAATTTATACCACTTATAATTTTTTATCACTTTATTCAATAATTTCCATAAATTGACTGATTTCACAAATAATTTAGAATTTTCAAAATTATAATTTCACTAACAATTTAAGAATTTGATTCATAATTACTTTCACATGGTTTACTTAATTCAAGCCAAATTAATTCAATAATTAATCAATTTCTAACTTGCATTTTACTTTGAAGTTAAATAATTGAATATGAAAATATACCAATCACGATTCTAAATTCGAATTCAACATGCGAAGCTGGTGATTCTTCCTCTCGGTGATCTCCCAAGATCACCGTCGCTATGCACGGTGGCCACAAAATCCACATAGCCCAAAATTGGGCGAGTTTCACACTATCAAGCTCAAAACTCTAGAAGGATCTCAAATCCGGCATTAATTTGTGGAGATGCTACCTCAGTTCGCCGAAAATGACCTGACAGTCCTCTAGCTCCACTGTCAATGGTGGTTTCATCATCAGCATTGCACAGCCGCAATTGTCGCAAGGGAAATGTTCACCAGGAGAAGATGAATCAATTGATGCTTTCTCCTTGGGCAGAGCTTGCCGAAAATGGTGTGGATAGTTTAAAGTTGACGTTGTGACGACACCAACATTTCAGTCAGATTTTCGCTCGATCCAAGCTCTAATCGGGCCTACTAAAGCCATAAACGAGTTACTCTCATGGAGTAGATGGTGTTAGAGTACTCACTTGCCGGACTTGATGATCAATCATCGAAAAACAAAGAGAGGCAGTGAGAAAGGGGAAGGGGCGCTCGATGGGGAAGCATAGAGAGAGAGAGAGATAGAGATTCTATAACTTTTTTTCTTTTTCTTTTTTTTATTTATTCATTACCTTCTTCTTTTATTTGTATTTCCTTCAATTATAATTACCTCTAGATTTGAAGAAAGAGAATTTATTCCTTTGTATTTTATTATATCTATACAATTTCTAATCTCTTCTATATATACACAAGAGATGGTTCTAATACGGTAGTAATCTAAATAGAAAATAGACCTAAACCAAGAAAGAGGATATTATCTTTAATTACACAAATATCAACACTCCCCCTCAAGTTGATGCAAAGATACTACACATGCCCAACTTGCAAACCAAAGGATGAAACAATATGCTGCTGAAGCCCTTCATGAAAACATCAACCAGTTGTTCTTTTGAAGCCACGAAGAGAACATTTATGGAACCTTCAATTATATTTTCTTTTATAAAGTGACGATCAATCTCTATGGGCTTTGTTCGATCATGTTGGACTGGATTATTTACTATATTGATGGTTGCTTTACTATCACAAAACAAGGATGTGTTTGTTGTTTCAAACAATTTTAATTCTTTCATCACTCCACGCAACCATAGAAGTTCACAAATTCCTTGTGCCATGGCTATATAGCCGGCTTCTGCACTGGACCTAGCAACCACAGTCTGTTTCTTGCTTCTCCATATGACCAAGTTTCTACCAAGAAAAACACAATATCCTAAGGTTGATCTTCTATCATCAAGGGAACTCGCCCAATCTACATCTATGTAGCCTTTTATTTTCAAATGGCCATGGTTGGAAAATAACAACCCTCTACCTAGAGCTAATTTCAAATATCTCAAAATTCAATGCACAACTTCTAAGTCAGATTCCCGAGGGTCATGCATGTACTGACTCACTAGACTAACAGCATAGGTAATATCTAGTCTAGTATGGGAAAGATAAATCAGTCTCCCAACTAATCTCTGATATTTGCCTACATCGACTGGACTTCCTACTCCAGCTTGAAGCTTGTGTTAGCTTCAATGAGTGATTCTGCGGGCTTACATCCCAACATACCAGTTTCTTTAAGGAGATAAAAAATATACTTTCTTTGAGAGATAAAAATTCCTTTTTCAGATCTCGCAACTTCAATTCTAAGGAAATATCTCAACTTTCCAAATCCTTAATCTCAAACTCCCTGACTAACAAATTTCTCAAGTGAGTCATTTATTCTTTATTATTCTCTGTCACCATTATATCATCAATATAAACAATGAGTAATGTGATCTTACCTGCATGATGTTTAATGAACAAGGTATGATCAACATCACTTTAAATGTACCCAAAAGAAAGCATGGCTTTACTGAACCTTTCAAACCATGCTCTTGGATACTATTTCAGCCCATATAATGACTTCTTCAGCTTGCAAACTTTTCCTATAGTCTTGTCATCAATAAATCTCGGAGGAATCTCCATATATACTTCTTCTTTCAAATCACCTTGTAGAAAAGTGTTTTTAACATCAAATTGATGTATCTCCCACTAGACCGGAAAATAAGGCACAAATTCTCTAAAGGTAACATCCATACTCACAAAATACTTCCTAAAAGGAGGATAATAACATTTGTATCCTTTTTGAGTAGTAGAATAACCAACAAACACACACTTCAAGGCTCTAGGATCTAATTTGCTTGGACCATTTTGATGAACAAAACAAACACAACCAAAGATTTTAGGAGGCACAATATATGAATTTTTTTTCCTTGAAGAACCTCTAATGAAGTTTTAAAATTCAAAGTACGAAGAGGCATACGATTTATAAGGTAAGTAGTAGTTAAAATAGTATCATCCAATATGGTTTGGAAAGATTCATAGTCAACATAAGTGACCTAGCTACTTCCAATAAATGCCTATTTTTCCTTTCAACTACTCGATTTTGAGCAGTAGTATTGACACAACTAGTTTGATGTATGATACCATTAGAATCTAAATAGGTACGAAAAACTGTATTCATATATTCAATACCATTATCAGTTCTTAGAATTTTAACATGCGCATCAAACTGGATACAAATCATTTTATGAAAGTTCTGAAAACACGAAAAACTTCGTTCTTTGTTTTCGTCAGATAAACCCAAGTCAATCTAGTGCAACAGTCAATAAAGGTCACAAATCATCTATAATCAGAAAGAGAGACAGTTTTAATAGGACCCCATACATCAGAGTGAATAGTAGTAAAAGGAATCAAGTTTTTATTATTAATTGGAGGATAAAAATGCCTAGTGTGTTTGGCAAGTTTACAAGCATCACATACTAAAGAATTCAAATCACACTTAGTAACCAAAGTGGAAAATAAATGTCCTAAAACAGAAAAAGAGGGATGACCTAATCTCCTATGCCATTGAACAACTTCATGGGAAGAATTTCTAGAAGTTCCTAACAAAGCTTGACTGGTACCCGAATTTGAAAACCAACAAACGTCATCCAACAGAAATAACCCATCGCGCAAGCTACCACTGTCAATTGTTCTCTCCGTGTTCAGTTCCTGAAAAATACAATGAGTAGTGTAAAAGGTTACTTTACAATTAAGCGCTTTCGTGATTAAGCTAACAGATAACAAATTAATGGAAAATCGAGAAACATGGAGAATAGAAGAGAGTTTACTATTTGAACTACAGTCAATAGAACTTGTGCCAAAAATCGGTACAAAGGAGCCATTCGCAATATGAATTTTTTATGTACCTTAATACTTAGAATACATGAGAAAATATTTTATAGAGCATGTTGTATGTTTATGTGCTCCTGAATCTATCACCCAAGAGGGTTTTGCAATTTTCGCAAGAGAGGTAAGAAAAGCATTACCTGAATTAACAAAATTAGAAGCTGCAGCAGATGAGGAAGAATCAAGTTATGACAACAAACGTTTTAAAGACTGAATTTCCCTATCAAAAAAGCTACCAACAGTAGATGGTTCCTCAAACAAAGCTCCACTATTAGATACATGTGTCTGTGGTCTAGACGAATTGACTCGCTTTCCTCCGTGCCCCCTAGTTGGGCGTCCATTTAATTTTCAGTAGAACTCCTTAGTGTCAACCATACTGTCAATCTTAATAATTCAATAACTGATTTAACGGAAATACTGGAACCAGAAAAAAAAAGGCAGACACAAGCAGCAATGGTGTATACAAGGGACTAACACAAAATTAAAATCGAGATTGAGTGACCAGTGGGTCAGAGTCGCAACAACCAGTTGAAGCCACCGGAGCAAGAATCATCAACAGAGGTCATTAGAAACCATCACACGCGCCGACGCGTGAAGAAAGGCCAGAATCTTCTGGCAACGCATGTGCACACGAGCGTGACTGGACGGTGACAGGCTTGAGCGGGGACGGTCGATCGGCGATTGCCCCTTTAATTACACAAATCTCAACATTACTATTATATATCTATACTAATACTAGTATATATACATATATTTACTTATAGTTATTAAAGTTAAATATGTAATAATTATTTATTACTATAAGTTTATATTTTTACCAATTAATTACTAACTTCTTAATATAATTCATTAATACTTATTTGTAACTCCTTAATTTTGACAATCAAATATATAAATATATTTCTAATTTTTTTATAAGTTAATAATTTAATTACCAATACTTATTAATAATTGGCAATCAAATAAAATTACTAATTCAACAAATAAGAAAATAAAATCACCTTAAAATTATGAAAAATCATATTAAAATCATTTTTATGAATTCTCTCAAGTTCTTTAGAAATTGAGACATTACAATTCTCCTCCCTTAAAAGAATTTTGTCCTCGAAATTCATTCGAACTAATAATTTCTAAAACCAACACTTCATAATCTTTACTATCTTAATCGCTTATTTCTTAATAAACTAGCATTCAAAATTCTCATATTTAATACATAATTCTCTGCATGTTCAACTATAAGAATCAGGTTACCCATCAACACCCACCAAATTACATATTCTAAAATTTACACCATTAATTCATTGTATTCTTAAACTAGTGAAATCTTATCATTTCTCCTTAATCCTTTATAAGGAATATCCATAAATATCTCTCTATGACACAAATAGTTTCTTTTATCTTAAAACCAATTATCTGTGTACTTTTGGTTATTTTCCTTAGAATTTATTCTCATATAGACATACTGAAATTAACTTATAAAAGTTCTCATATACTCATAAAATCAAATTACCTTTTAAAGCCTCATTTATGCTTTTAGTATTCACTATTTTTGTTTCTATCAATTCTCAAAAATCATCATTTCAATATATCAAAATTCACCAAGATAACAATCATTTCTTTAAATCCATTGAGACCGCACTAATTCATATTCCTTCAAGAAAACATTTTTTTTCATTTGGATTCTAATAATCTCACACATAATTATGATTATTGCATTTATCTTTAATAACATTTGAAAATTTAATAATGACCTCAAATATCAATAACATTATCTCAAGGAAATCAATTTCTCTACTTATTCCACAACTATAAGGTACCATAATCATATCACTTTATTTTATTTTCAATATTTACATATTTCTTAACTAATTTCTAAAAATTAAGTTTGTTTACTCCACAAAGCATTTATTATTTCTCATTTAAAGAATTCATTCTGATCTCCAAGGTAAATCATCTCAAAGCATATATCATTCATTTTTCATAAACCACACTTATGAAAATGTATTTCACATGACTATTTATTATAAAGACACTTATCCTTACAATTATAATTACCACTCAATCAAAACACAGACAATTTCCATCCAAAATTCCTATACCATAATCATACTTCAAGTATATAAGATCTAATATCCTCTAATTTAAATCATACAACACATCCCCTTAATAATTACATAAACTCATTTCCATATATCCTCTACTCATTCCGTACATATTCAATTAGATCCATTAATAATATCACAACACTTTGTTATTTTTAGATTCAACTAAGATATCTTAAAGCTAATAATTTCCTTTAATAAAAATACAATATCACATCAAAATAATCTTTTATTCATATAGAAAATCAGATACATAATTATTTAAAAATAATTATAGCTCAAAACAATAATCTTTGAAGGATTGAAAGCAGTGAAAACAATGTTTGAGTTGTCTCATGCTGCTGTTGTTGTATCGTAAGTTGCTATTGTTGTAAATTTTATAGCTAACTTAAAATTATTTCTAGTTTAAATATATCATAATCAAATTTTAAGTCTGACACTAAGTTATATAAATCATCTATATTATGGGGGTAGAAGCTACATTTTATTTTTCTAGTTTTTTATCTATCATTCTCATAATAGATATGGTTCTTGATCCTCAGGTTGTTTGTCCTCCATAATCTAATCTTTCCCTTTGGAGAATGAAGCTCGTTCTATCTCATTCAGAATCATCATAGGTTAGGAACTTAAACAAGCAAGTATGCATTTTTTCAAAGTAGGTTTGGGGCAATGTTTATTTGTGAGATGTATTTCTTCTGAGGATTGATGTTATAGAGGTGGAAAATAGAAGTGAGGATTTTTCAAAAGGTAGGTAGATACAATTATCTTTAATTTTATTTATAGAAAAAATAATGAAAGTAGAAAGGTTTATCTTCTATTTTATTAAAAGCATAGAAATAAAGAATAAATATGATCTTTGAAGTTGATAACTCATTATCTCTCTTTGAAAAACATTGTGAACACAAAAGCGATTAATGAAGTTAGAGAGAAAAGGGAATTTTTTTATTCTAGGAACAAAAGCTGTTTTTAAGAAATTATCACTTAAAGTAATTTGAGTTTGTTTCAATGGAGACAGATGCTATTCTGACCATCCTGTTAGGGATTGGAATATCCATCCCTCAGTTGGAATTTCAAGAACATGAGATAAAAGTTTTTCATTCACCTTGATAATCTGACCTTTAATATTAAATATTAAGGTATTGGTACTTAGATCATATTGGAGTTTGACATAGAACAATTTCACAAGGTGAGGATATATACAAAAATCCTTAGCCAAAAGGCCACGCTAATTCTGAAAGTCAAAAACATCAAGTGAACCACTATTTCCACATAAAGACTCATCCTCAATAATCTCAGGAATGAGCATGTTTTACTTTGTCAGCAACTCTTATTTTTCTTTGCTTCTTTGCTAAAGAAATAAGGGTCTGCGACATATAAGTTAGCATTTCCCTAGAAAAAGTTGGATTCAAGAAGTAGGAAAATAGAATCCATTTGAAGAAACAAAGAATTTTTAACTTATGAAGGTTTAAGGCTTAGATACCAAAGATGTGTAAAGCTTAGATTACAATGAGATAGTGTGCAATCAATTGTGGAGTGAGGTGTTTAAGTAGCCAAGAGTATGATACTTGCCAACCCAAAATCACATCAACTTTAGGCATTGACATGGGAGGTTTGAGTCTTTTAAAACAATATTTGACAAAATTTGCATCCTAGCCACAATTTTTGAATTTTAAAGATTACATCGATATTTATACTCTTATTCCCATCATCTCTATTATTATCAACGTGTGTTTTGTTTCTCATACCCTCCCCCACTATAAAACATGACATGTTGCCCGTAATATGCATAATAAATACTTAAAAACTAAAAATACTTACTAAGTATACTAAAAGTCATAATGTTTGAATCTTAAAGATTACATCGATATTTATACTCTTATTCCCATCATCTCTATTATTATCAACATGTGTTTTGTTTCTCACACCCTCCCTCATTGTAAAACATGACATGTTGCATGTAATAAGCATAATAAATACTTAAAAACTAGAAATACTTACTAAGTATACTAAAAGGGACTTAAAAATTTTTTCTTTTGCTTACTTATAATTTCTAATAACAAATAAGATTTAGTGATTAAAATAATATTAGAAATCCTCTTTTAGTTCTTCTATAAGTTTTAAAGATAATGCCTTATTGATAACTAACTAAACATATGAAATATAGCATATATTAAGCTAAGTAAAATAATTGAGTAATTAAAATTATTAAGAACATTTACTTTTATAAAAACATGAATGATTTCATAACTCATAAGCCCCATGAAATGCAGTCACATACTGGATTAATCTCAAATTTTCATATTTGAATAACAATGATAAAAGTGTATTTTAATATATATATATATATATATATCTTGTGTGTGTGTGTATTGCATGTATTACAAAATTAAGCTCCATATATCTGCTTATTTATATGATTGTCCATATACTGTTAATATACTACAAAATTTCAATTAAAAATGTTATACACAATAATTACAATTGTAGCTTCTACTTTTCTCATTTTATTTTCCTACAATAGTACAGAAAATACTATCATTAAGCAAATTGCTTACTAGTGCATATATTTATAATAAAATATAATTTCTCATTTTCCAAATATTAACAATAATAATCAACAAGAGTACGTATGAAAATTCTTTTCATATGCTCTTGTTTGAAATCACCATTCTCTTAAAACTCAATTAATAGTTTTATAATAAAACATTTAACAATGATAACAATAATAACAGTAGAAATTCTTTAATTAAAATTGCCCATATAAGAATGATAAAATATCATCAATATCGCATAAAATATCCATTCAAAGATTCAATAATATTTCAATTAGTCTCAGCAATCTAGATAGACTCAATCTGAAGGCCAATTAGAATTTAATATGTACGTCTAAATTTGCAATCTATGACCTCAATCTGTGATTTTTATCTTAATAGAATAGGGACCAATCCACAACCTCGTTAAAGAGGGAGCAATCTCCAACCTCATTATAAAGGAAGCAATATCAATCGCAATATCACCTTCAACAAATAAAGTGATACTGGCAGCATAATAATCATATCCTAACATCAACTCCAATAAATGAAGTGATATTTAGGTATAACCATGTCTATCAATTGCTGTGATACTATATATCATTTCATTCATATAATAATATTAAAATCATATTGAGCAACATTTCATTTCACAAATATTGCTAAAAACATTCAATCATAGCTACCTTTTAAACAGCAATAATAAGTCCTTTTTCATATAAATAAAATTTATAATCAAATCATAAGAATCATTTAAAACTCATAATAACACATATTTTCTTCAAAATCCATAAAAATAATATATCAATAATCCATTCAAGACCACTTTATAAAATATTGGTAAAATTAAAAATATTTAACTTTAATCAAATAAAAAGTTAGTGTTGCACTAGCCTGGATTGAAAAGCCGCATTAGCCTTTCTTTCTTATTTATTAACTTTAATCCACTTCTGTGGTTTACCTCAACCTATAAAAAAAATTATACATTTTATTTCAGTTCTTTGTTTTCACTCTTTATTGATATTTAAATTTCTTAACTTTTTTATTCATAATTCCATATTTACTCTTTATTTCCCTTAAATGTTATAAATTTATATTTTTAGCAGATCATTTAATTTACTCTATATTGTATATAAAAGTGGGAATGAGGGGGAGAGAATAATGAGATTATCTAGTGAAATTTTAGAAATCTTAAAATAGCCTCAGTTGTAGTCAAATTGAAAATTACATTTTATATTAACAGAAGTTTTGATAAGTAGTTTGACACTCTTCTCCTTTGAGTAAGGTTGAGGGTTTAATTCTCATGAATGAAGCAAATACTCGCTGAGAGCACTTTACCTTAGGATACCTATTTTTAACGAAAAGATAAATTACAATTTTATTTTTTGATTGGATATAATTTCTAAAAATTATTTTTTAAATAAATATATATAGATAATAAAAAAAATAAAAGTATACTATTCCTTAAAATTGAGGGTTTATACAGCGAGAATAAGACATTTTTTTATATAATTTTTTTATTAATTAATTAATTAATTTATTTATTTATTTTAAATTTGCAAGTTAGAAAAATAGAGAAATAAAATTATATCATAGCATTATTTGCTTTTTATTTTTCATTGACTTGGCTATATATATATATATATATATATATATATATATATATATATATATATATATATATATATATATATATATATATATATGAATAAAAAAATA
>CANUEP010222314.1:0-12643 GCA_947857235.1 Jatropha podagrica
TATTAGGAGATCTTTAGGAGATATTAGGAGATTATTTCCTATTTTGAACTATTTTCTGTGTATTATATATACCTTAAACCGTATATGAAAATTCATCAAGCCAATTGCTTGTTTCAAAATTTCTTCTTCTCTCTTTCACAAAGGGCATTAAGTTTACTTTGATTTTTATGCTTGAATTAGTATTTAATGAGTTTATTGATAAGTAAATTAATTATGGTTAAAACCTCTTTCTTGTATTTCAATGTCTAAGAGTTTTTTCAGGACTTATAGAAATTTTAAAAGTTTAAAAGATGAGTTTTAAGACTAAATATTTTTAAGTAATGGTTTTAATGTTTTGATTAAATATTTTTGGCTTAAAAGATGGTATTGGGTGGAAGGAAACTCCTTCCCCTTTGAGGACCTAAATAGGTCGAACCACCCTATGGTGGTAAGGCATGTTTTTATTCCTCTAAATGTTGATTCTTAAGTATTTAAAGCTATGTATATAATTGTATTGGGAAAGTATGATTTTTGGTTGGAACATGATAAGGTTTTGATGAACTTTACAAGTTGTAAGTTAAAGAACTTTGAAGTTATAAGTATTAAGCTATGAAATGTGTTGCTAAGGGATTATGTATAAGAAATAAGATTATTTGTGAAAAAACAGTTTTGTTTTGGGCTCAAGTATGCATGATTGAAATGTGGTAAAACGAGGTTTATTCCGGTGATGAGCATACTCGGCTTGATGCCTTATGTTATATTGTATGCTATGATCATATGTTAGGTTCTAGATGCCTTTTTGGATAAGCGGACGCACTTATTTTCTAGTGGTTCTTTCATAGACCACATCCAGTGGCGCTATCACAGGCTAATTTTTTGGTGATGCTTTTACAAGCCACATCCGTTGGCGCTTTCACAGGCCAAATTTCTGTTTTTGATATCTATGTAACTGAATCTGATTATATTTCACTCAGAATACGTATGAGCCTTTAATTAAGAATATATTTTGTTCTGTTATAAAAAAAAGGGAAATGTATTTGTATTTATAGGAGTTTTCTTACATTTGTCAAACTATGATTTTCTACTTAAGGATGAACTTATTTATGATTTTCAAAATCTATTTATTTGATTTGTACGCTTTCTTATTTTGTATTTGATTTTAATATTTTATTGAGTTATGTGTTAAGTTTGTTGCTTAGGCAACCTCTATTATTTTATTAAATTATTTAGCATTACTGAGTGATATACTTAGCGCATCGATTTCTGTCACGCGCAGATTAGAGTAGTGGGTGCTACCTGAAGATCAAAGACGTAGCATCAGAGAAGAGACTCTATTTTTGGGTAGGAGTATGAAGACGTAATTATGGCGTGTATAAAAATATTGTAAAAAGAATGAGATTGTAAATATTAAGTTTGTAAATTAATGAGATTTGTTATTAATTAAGAAGTCGAATCTTACTATGAATTTAAGGTGTATGATTGTTAATAATTAATTCTCTAAATGATTGGTAATATAATATGATAGAACCTAAATTGATTGATGTAAGTTTTTAGAAGTGTTGCGTGATTTATTGTGTTGATTTGGAGTATTGGGGTTTAGAGGAATAAATATTGGAAGTGTTTCTATTTTCTTGTGTGGCAAGTTAATTTTTAAGGGAAATTTTTGCTGATTTTTCATAAGATTTTCCTTAAACCTTGTGTATTAAAAAAATTACTTGCCTCCTTATGATAATTTAACCACTTCTAATACATGATTTAGGATTATTAAATAAGATAAAACAGTGCTTTAACACCGAATGTGACGCTCGACGTCGGGTTCTTCAGGATTCGGCGGTGGGTGTTATATTTAGTGGTATCAGAGTATAAGTTTAGGCAATTATAGGATTTATGATTTGGTGTGAGAGTTTATATGATTGAAGTAATTACATAAGTGATTTAAGTTAAGTACATGTCATATTGATCTATTTTGGGAACGTCTCTCTGATGCGAACCTATTGGTATTTATAGGTTTTGAGTTATGTCTTAGCATCTATCTAATAAGGAGGTGGATAGTTAAGCCCCTTAAGAGGGTGGTATGCTTAAGGGTGGTGTACCAGTTGGTGGTGTCGCTGGCAGTGTTTTGGGTTTTGATGTGGAGCACGCCTCAACTGTGGGGTAGACTGCTGTGGGGCCTAATCAAGGTGAATTTGTTCAACAGTTTGTTGCTGCTTTGAGGCAAGTTGCAGGAGCTGTTCCCCAAGCTCCAGTCACACCAGCCCCTATTCCAGTTCGTCCTCGTATTAAGAGACTAAGGAAATATGGTGCAATTGATTTTATGGGTCGAAAGGATAATGTGCCTTCCACAGCAAAGTTCTGGCTTCAAGCTACAGAGAGGGTTTTGGAGTAGATGCGATGTACTCCCAGGGATAGACTAATTTGTGCTCCTTCCGTGCTGAAGAAAGAGGCTTATTTATGGTGGGAGTCGGTAGTTAAGATAACTAGAGCTGAGGATATGACATGGGATTTCCTCCTATCTGAGTTTCAGGATAAGTATGTGGGGGAGCTCTATATGGATTAGCAGATAGTAGAGTTCCTCGAGCGTAAGCAAGGTCGGATGACTATTTCTAACTATGAGTGGGAGTTCCTACGGTTGAGTAGGTATGCTTCTAAAACGGTTCAGGAAGGGATTGTTGGATGAGTATAGGATGCACTTGACATCCCAGCCTCACACCACACTAGCTTCTTTGGTGAAGGTTACTTTAGAGCTTGAGGCGATCTGAAATGAGAGGCAGGCTAGAGGTCAGAGGACTCAGTAGGGTTGTAACGCCCACCGTCCAATTCTAGAGGACTAGACGACGAATGCCACATTCGATGCTAGAGCATCGCCTTAACTTAATAATTTTATTTCATATATTAGAAGTGACTAAGTTTTCATAGAGAGGTAAGTAATATTTTTTTTTAAAATAAAGGCTTAAGGAAATTCCTCCCGAACATCCACAAGAGTTTCCCCTAAAAATTAATTTGCCACACAAAGAAAAAATAAACACTTCCAATATTATTCTTCCAAACCCTAATACTCCAAATCAATACATTAAATCACACAGCACTTGATAGGTTATATTTTTGTAGTATTTTTAGCTTAGTTTTTATTAGAAATTTTAGTATTTTTAATTACTTTGATTAGTTTTTCACTTAGATTTATGTATATTTTTTAAGTAAGTTCCCGTGATTCTTAATAAGCTTGCTTTGAAAGGTTTTTAGTAGGAAAATAGCAAAAAATCGCATCAAAGAAGGTTAGGATTGAAGTTGGATGTCTAAAGCTCAACATGGCCAAGTCAGGGAAGTACACGGGCAGACCATGCAATGCCACGGCTGTGGCACCTACTGGAAAATCAATTGGGCTGAATTTAGTTATTCAGCCCATGTGAATCTAAGATATGGGCATGGCCTATGCATGGGCTGCATGAAAATAATAAAAGAATTCATCTTAAGCATTGCTCAAGTCCATCCTGATGAAAGAAGACTCCTAAACAGAAAGGAATCCAATTCAAATCAGTTTTCTACTCGGATTCAAAGACACCCTATGAAGTCTATATAAAGAGAGATCACAGTAGCAATTAGAGGCATCGGTTGGATCATCGAATCTTGGATCTAAATTCTTTATTCTACTCTTTCTTGGTTTTCTCTCTTTGTAAGATTTCAAGCAATCAAGTTGTGTAAAGAATCAAGGGAGTCGTCTACGCTATTGTTTGACTAGTTTTTATCTCTAAACTCTTAATCTTGTTTTTCCATTAATTCTTATTATTTGTGGAATTATTTTCAGATTTTGTTGAGTTTTATTTAATTACTATGTCGAACTAAAATCTCACACTAGGGATTTGATGTATCTTAAATTCTACCCCCATTTATGATATTGGATTTGTTTCTCTTTGCTCAAGTTATAATTTATAATTGAACTTAATACTTCCATGTAGATTTTATCCCCTGGATTGATTTATATCATTAATCACTATCGGAAAAATGGTTTTTAGATAAAAAAAGGGTAATAAATTACATGAGAATAATAACTTGATACGGAAGCTATATGGTTTGACTCGTGAGGGGTTTCATAATTTAATGACCATAGGTTATGAATTTTTAAACAAACCATAAAACTTAATAATTTAATTCATGTTTGGTTGCACAATTGAGAGATAGGTAATTAGACGGGATTAAAATAGCAAACAATACATCGAGATAGCTTGTTAGTGACTTTATGGTTGTTTCCCCTACTTGAACAATTAAATTTGATTAACAAACTAATAAAATAAATTGGGTAGAGTTAAGTGAAATCAATATCCCTAGTAACTTTTAAACTTTGATTTCTTTTCATCAAATATTTTTGCTTGAATTCTTATCTATTATTTTATTTTATTTTATCTTACTTCTACAAATATCCTCTTTATTATTGTTTAAATAATAGTAGATTAAAATAATTTTGGTATTTGATATACAATTTTCGTGGAACGATACTCTACTCACTATTTATTACTTATTGCAATTTTGTGCACTTGCAAAAATTGCTGTCAAGTTTTTGGCGCCGTTGCAGGGGAATTGACATTACCAATATCAACACTAATTAATCTATTATTAATTTAGACATTTATTTTTCTGTTATTTTAATTTTTCTAAAGATTCTTTCAATTGTTTATGCAAAGATGATCTCAAAGTAGTGAACCTTTAGTTTTTTATCCGAAAATTGAAAGGACTTGTCGAAGGAACAACGCTGCAAAGAGAAATTGAGAGTGTGAATAGCGAAGCTATAATAGTCCGTTTTTTAGAGTTTTTTGCATTATCGGTAATAGTGATTTACCGGTCTGTGAATAGTACCATCGGTCCGAGACTTAGTATTATTTCGGGCTGAAACAATTAGTATGCATGTTTAATATTTTATTTAATATTTTTGGAGCACGTTTGCATGATTTAGGTGGGTAGCAAATATTTCATAAATATTTTTGGAGAATTAAGGCATTTAATGAATAGTATTTCTAGTGTAGTATGTTAAGAAATAATTGAGGAATTATTTTTGTGAAATTAATTTAATTAATTGGTGGAGTTAAATAATATTTGGAAGAGAATTGTTTGATGAATATTTAGAGTCATTTGATGAAAATACTAGAGACTTGATCATAGCCATTCATTTGGTATAAAATGAAGAAGTCAAGTTTGACTTTTCTCCTTAAAAGTTACCATTCATCAGGCAACACCTTTCACTCATCTTCTCCTTCTTCTCCCATCTCCATGCCAACTTCATCTCCTTCTCCTTCTCCATTTTCTTTCAATTTCTTACCAGTAAACCACCACAAATTTCATGAATTAAACCAAATATTTGTAATTAAACCTTAAGAATCAAGTGAAAGAAGTAGAAATTGGAGATTAAAGTAAGGGAAATTGGTATTGCCATTGAAGTAAGTAAGTCATGAATTTTGAGTTTTAAGAATTTATAAGTAGAATTCATGGTTAGGACTTGTAATTGATGCATTAATCATGCTCCATCCATTTATTTTGTTAATTTTTTATTTTAATGTAAATTTTCCTATTTTGAAGAGGTTGGAGAACCCTCTACCAAAGGCAAAGAGAAAGTTCAAGACTAAAGCTTTTGTTACCAAGCCTCTACAGGTTTACACACGTTTCAGTCATGGTCCTAAGTCAAAATAGCCACATATTGAATTAATGAATTAGTCAAATGTTTCAGTTATTTTCTTTTCATGATTCCTGTTTTGTAAGAGGGAGTTCCTCCACTTTCTTTCCATGTTCTTAGTTGAGGAGGATGTTCCTCCATGTAGAGGTATTGCTCCTTTGATGTAGGAGGTAGTTATGCCTCACTGATGTATTTAAACAGTGACATCAATGAGAATAGGAAGCTTCAAAATCAATTAAGCTTTGAGCACTTAAAGTCTCAAGGGGTACCGGGTTCCCTCTTTTAGAGCTTGAATTTTCTGTCACCATAGGTCGAAAAAAGAAAACCCTTAACCCAAACACTCAAACACCTACCACACCCTTAACCCATAGACCCATAACCAGATCCATGATCGGGGACCGTAACAGTTTGGTATCAGAGCCTGGAGTTATGGGAGATTCTGTTCAAGATCAACTTATCAAGCTCTTTGATTTGCTATTGGCCGAGCAACAAGCAAACGAAGTCCGGAGTGAGAAAGTTGAGCAATTGCACGCCAAATTGGATGCAATGTCTCAAGATTCAGAATCAACTAAGAAGGGATTGCAATCTGCCAGTGCTGAAAGTCAAGCAAAGTCCAGGAAAGATAAAGGAATATCGGGTGCTTCAGTTTTCGAAAATTTTGGAGGAAGCTCGATAGTACCAAAATTCACAAAGCTTGATTTTCCTCGCTATAATGGGCTGGAAGACCCCTTTGGGGTGGCTTTACTGATGTCAACACTTTTTCCAGCACCAACAGACACCCGAAGAAGAAAAGGTGAGTTTGGCTTCTTACCATTTGGAGGGGATTGCTTAACTGTGGTATATGCAGCTGCTGGACGATATTCCAAATGCCAATTGGGATGAATTTACACAACAATGCAATCTTTGATTTGGGCCTCCAATCCGCAACAATAAGTTAGGAGAACTAGAAAAGCTTAAGTAAACGAGTTTCGTTGCAAAATATCAGAATAAATTTGAAGCTCTAGTATCTCATGCTGGCACTCTTACCTAATATCAGAAAGTCCAGCTCTATCTCAGCGGGTCACAGGATCCCATTGCAGTTGAAGTGGAACTTCACCACCCAAAAGATTTGTTGAATGCAATGAGTATCTCCAGGCTGTATGAACAAAAATTATTTCCATGTTCCTCAGTTGTGAGAGACACTAGTAGTAATATCTTCACACCAGAATCCCGTGCCAACCGATCGATGAAGCGTCTGACCCGAGAGGAGATGGAAGAGCGGCAAAAAAAAGGATTGTGTTTTAACTATGATGAATAGTTTGTTTGTGGCCATCAATGTAAAAACTGTTCTAGATAGATTTGGAGGACACAGATGCGACAAAAAAACACTTTCAGACCCAGATCTAGAACCACCAGAGATTTCATTGAATGCCACTACTGGAATTCGAAACCCTCAATCTATGCGTTTGATGGGTAGTTCAAAAGGGGGTCAAGTTCTGGTTCTAATCGACTCGGGCAGCACTCACAGCTTTGTATCTGCATCAAAAGTTGAGGAGTCGGATGCTGAAGTGAATGAGAAGAGTGGCTTGAAGGTTAATGTCACTAATGGAGAACAAATTAACAGCCCAGGTATATGCAAGGGAATTCCAATTGTATTGGAATCTAATTCTTTTTTTTGTGGATTTATTTGTTCTGCCCCTAACCGATTTCGATGTGGTTTTGGGAGTTAATTGGCTTCGAACCTTGAGACCCATTCTTTGGGATATTGCTTTCATAAGTATGTCTTTCTTCTAGTAGGGACACTTGATAGAACTGCAAGGCATCAATTCTTCATACTTTACAAAGTAGTCGGACCTCAATAGTATGCAGATTTCCTCTGATTTAAATATCCAACTTTAGAAATTATTGGCTGAGTTTGCTTCTTTATTTAGTGCTCCAACTGGATTACCTCCTAGTAGAGCCTGTGACCACCGAATTCCTCTAGAACCAAGGGCAAGACCTGTAACGAACTAATTTTTTGGTACTGTCAATAGTTATTTACCGGTCTGTAAATAGTACCACTGGTCCGGGACTTGGTATTATA
Organism: Jatropha podagrica; assembly: GCA_947857235.1. Taxonomy (NCBI): domain Eukaryota; kingdom Viridiplantae; phylum Streptophyta; class Magnoliopsida; order Malpighiales; family Euphorbiaceae; genus Jatropha; species Jatropha podagrica. The sequence goes on from CANUEP010222314.1 coordinate 7,701, forward strand.
TCAATCTGAAAAAATTACTACATATGTCTATTGTCTTATTAAATATTTTTGGAGCATGTTTGCATGATTTAGGTGGATAGAGAATATTTCATGAATATTTTTGGAGAGATGCGGCAACTTATGAATATTATTTTCTGGCGATTCTGGCTCCAAAGGCAGACGGTTCTTGGCGTTTATGTGTTGATTACAGGAAGTTAAACGCCAAAACCATCAAGGATAAATTTCCTATTCTAGTGATAGACGAGTTATTAGAAGAGTTGGGAGGAACTAAATTCTTTACAAAGCTAGATCTTCTATCTGGATACTTTCAGGTGGCCATTGACCCTTCTGATGTCGAAAAATAGCATTTCGGACTCATCACGGCCACTTTGAATTTTTAGTGATGCCGTTTGGCCTTTCCAATGCTCCTTCAACCTTTCAAGCTTTAATGAATGAGGTATTTCAACCATACTTGAGGAAATTTGTTCTCGTTTTCTTTAATGATATCTTGGTTTTCAGTCAAACATGGGCAAAACATCTCCACCACTTGCGGCTGGTATTTCTGCTATTGATGAAGAACAATTTATTCCTCAAACGTTCCAAGTGTGTTTTTGGACAGATTCAAGTTTCTTATTTGGGTCAAATTATTTCTCAAAAGGGGGTGCAGGTGGAATAGTCCAAAATCTCAGCAGTCCTGGAGTGGCCCAAGCCCAACACTATTCGTGGTTTAAGAGGCTTTCTAGGGTTAACGGGTTACTATAAAAAATTTATACAGAACTATGGCATCACTCACGGCTATGTTAAGGAAAAATGATTTTCGCAGGATAGAAGAAGCCGCCTCTGCTTTTGAAAGATTAAAGTTGGCAATGACATCAATACCCATCTTAGTTCTGCCCGATTTCAAAATAACATTTATTATTGAATGTGATGCCTTTGGTACAGGAACTGGAGCAGTTCTGTTATAGCGAGATAAACCAGTAGCCTACTTTAGCCGATCCATGGCAGCACGCCATCAAAGCCTTTCGGCTTATGAGAGGAAATTGATTGGGTTGGTGAAAGCTATCAAACTCTGGCACTCTTATCTCTGGGGTTGAGAATTTATTGTTCGAACAGATCACTATACACTCAAGTATCTGTTGGAGCAACGTGATCTTTCCTCTACATAGCAACACTGGGTCAGTAAACTGATGGGGTTTTGTTTTATAGTAGAATACAAAGCTAGGAAGTCCAATGTTGTTGCCGACGCCTTCTCTCGCTGAGATGCTGACCAATTTGTTCTCATGGCAGTTTCTATGCCCCAGTTAAGCTTGTTTGATGATATCTAGAGAGAGCAAATTAATTCTGAGGAGGTGCAGCAATGAATCTCTACAGTCAATAATGGTACAACCTTTTCTAAATGGAGTTTCAAGCAAGGTTTACTCTTTTACAACAACCGAGTTTACCTTATGCAAAATTCTCCATCCATTCTACTCGTGGTTAGTGCCCTCCATAACCATGGTCATGAAGGCTACTAGAAAATGTTGTACAAGATTACTCAAGATTTTTATTGGTTTGGAATGATGTAGTATATGAGGGACTTTGTGCAAGCTTGTGATACATGTCATAGGCACAAAACTGAAACACTCGAACTAGCGGGACTCCTTCAACCTCTTCCCATTCCAACTTAGATTTGGGCTGATATCTCTATTGACTTCATAGAAGGAATTCCTACTACGCGATGGAAGAATGTACTGCAGGTGGTCATAGACAGTTTCTCAAAATATGGCCACTTTTTGGCTTTGTCTCATCCCTATACAACTGTAAGTGTTGCTCGATCCTTTTTTGCAACATTTTTAAATTATATGGGCTACCGAAAACCATTGTCAGTGACAGGGATGTAACCTTCACTAGTTCCTTTTGGAAAGAACTATTTCACTTATGTGGCACAAAGCTGTGTTTCAGTTCATCTTATCATCCACAATCGGATGGTCAAACAGAGGTTGTTAATGGCACCACTGAGATGTATTTTCATTGTTTCAACAGTGCTCATCCGAACAAGTGGATTGAATGGTTATCATGGGCTGAATTCTGTTACAATACAAGTTATCATTCTGCTCTCAAGAGCACTCCTTTCAAAATAGTGTATGGCCAACCTCCTCTTCGATTGTTGTCATATCTGCCTGGTAGCTCCTCCATTGAGGTTTTTGACACTGTTTTGAGAACAAGGGATGAGATGTTGACATTACTTCGCCAAAACTTACAGCACGCACAATAGAAAATGAAGCACATTTATGATTAGTCTCATCATCCATTGGAATTTCAAGTGGGAGATAAGGTTTTGCTGCATCTATAGCCTTATCGTCAAAGTTCAGTAGCTAAACGAAGAAACAAAAAACTTTCAGCCAGGTTCTATGGCCCATTTGTCGTACTTGAGCACATCGGTGGCATGGCTTATAAGCTGGATCTTCCTGCGGACTCAAAACTCCATCCTGTTTTTCATGTTTCCAGCCTTAAGCCTTATCATGAGGGTCAATCTACTTCCTCCATAGTGCTACGATCAGTTCCACCAGCTGAACCTATTCATCCTTTAGTTATTTTGGATCGGCGTGTCAAAGGGGGAAATCAGGGGGTTTTAGTCCATTGGAGTAATTCATCTCTAGCAGCTGCCTCATGGGAGAATGTTTAAGAAATTTCAATCTGATTTTCGAAATTTGTGCTTAAGGACAAGCTTTCTTTAGGGATGGGAAGTAATGTTACCAAGCCTCTACAAGTTTACACATGTTTCAGTCATGGTCCTAAGTCAAAATAGCCACATATTGAATTTTTGAACTAGTCAAATTTTTCAGTTATTTGCTTTTCACGATTCCTATTTTGTAGGAGGGAGTTCCTCCACTTTCTTTCCATGTTCTTAGTTGAGGAGGGTGTTCCTTCATGTAGAAGTATTGCTCCTTTGATGTAGGAGGTAGTTATGCCCCACTACTGTATTTAAACAATAACATCAATGAGGATAGGAAGCTTCAAAATCAATTAAGTCTTTGAGCACTTAAAGTCTTAAGGGGTACCAGGTTCCCTCTTTTAGAGCCTGAATTTTCTGTCACCTTAGGTCGAAAAAAGAAAACCCTTAACCCAAACACTCAAACAACTACCACCCATAATCAGATCCATAACTCAGGACCGTAATAGCTTTCTAAGCTTATTTAAGCTTGCCTTTAAGGTTAGTGTAATAATACTTTCATTTCTCTTTCAATTATTTAAGTTTTCAATTTTTAGGTTTTGAATGATTTTTGAGAATTATGTGAATTGTGTTGGGGAATTAGTATTTGAATGCTTTTACATGATTTTCCATGTATTTTAAGCTTAATGAAATGCTTGAATTGGGAGAAGAACAACTCCTTACCCCTTCCCCATGGTTGGCCGAACCTCCCCCCCAAAGAGGAAGGCCTTTGATTTTGTTCTTTGTTTTTTTATTTCCTTTGATGGTAAATGTGTTTTGAAATGGTATTCTTTTAAGAAAGTATGATTGTTTTGCAAAGGAAACATTTTCCCTTTCTTTTCCAAGGTTGGCCGAACCTATGGTGGGTGAAGGACATCTTGTACTCTTTGATTTTTATGCTTGATTTCAAATTAAATGAGCTTATTGATAAGCAATTTAATGGTGGTTAAAACCCCTCTTTTGAATGCTAATGTTTAGGTACTTTTCCAAGACATAAAGCTTAGTATTTTTAAGTAATGGTTTTAATATTTTGATTAAGTGTTTTTGATTTGCAAAATGATAATTTGTGGAAAGAAATCTCTTTTCCCTTTTGGTGACCTAAGGAGGCCGAACCACCTTAAGGTGGTTAGGTATGCTTTGGTTTCTTTAAAGATTTATTTTAAGTGTTTAAAAGCCAAGTATATAAGAGTATTACGAGAGTAAGATTCTGATTTAGAATATAAGAAAGATTTGTTGAATTTCACAAGTTGTAAGTTAAGGAAATTTTGAAATCATAAGTGCTAAGTTAAGAGGTAGCTTGCTAAGGAATTAAGTGTAAGAAATAAGACTATTTGTAAAGGAAACGACTTGTTTTGGCTCAAGTATGTATGGTTGGACTGTACTAAGATGACGTTATTCCAGTTATTGAGCATTTTGTTATGTGATGAGCCATGATCATATGCTAGGCTTTGGATGACATTTTGAGTAAGTGGATGTGCTTACATTCTAGTAAGCGAATGCAATTACAATCTGGTGGTGCTTTCACAAACCACATTCTAGTGGTGCTTTCACAGACCACATTCTGGTGGAGCTTTCACACGCCACATTCTGGTGGCGCTTTCACACGCCACATTCTGTTCAGACATTTATGTAACTAAATCTGGTTATATTTCTTCCAGAATACCTATGAGCCTAAACTGAGAATAATTCTGTCTCGTTATGAAAGAAAAGGAAATGTATTTGTAAATATGGAATTTTTCTTACATTTGTCAAATCTTAAATTTACTTTTAAGAATGAGCTTCCTTATGATTTTTGAAATATTTTAACTTAATTGGTACGTCTTCGATACTTATTATATTATTGATTTGAGTATTTTAAATTATACTTGAGATTTGTGCTTTAGCAATTCTTTGCTATTCTATCGATAATTATTTAGCACCACTAAGTCTTTCACTTAGTACGTTGATTTTCATCACGCACAGGTTGTGAGTGGTGGGTGCTGGTTAAAAACTAAAGGTGTGGCATCAGAGAGGAAGCTTTATTTTTGGGTAGAACATGTATTAAGATGTAAATTATAGCATGTATAGAGATACTGTAAAAGATTGAGGTTGTAAATATTGAGTTGTAAATTAATGAGATTTGAGATTATTTATAATGCTTTATCTATATGAGCATTTAATGTGATTGACCATTAGCAATTATCTCCTTGAATTGATGATATTATGTTAAGGTAGAATCTAAGATGAATGATATGATTTTATAGAAGTGTTGCGTGATCTGTTGTATTGATTT
>CANUEP010222404.1:0-63700 GCA_947857235.1 Jatropha podagrica
ATAAATAAAAAAACACATCCTTTAACTGAAATTTATATATATATATATATATATATATATATATATATATATATATATATATATATATATATATATATAGCCAAGTCAATAAATAAAAAATAAAAAGCAAATAATGCTATGATCTAATTTTATTTCTCTATTTTTTTAAGTTGCAAATCTAAAATAAATAAATTAATTAATTAATTAATTAATAAAAAAGATTACATTAAAAGAAACGTCTTATTCTCACCATATAAATCCTCAATTTTAAGGAGTATACTTTTTTTTATTATTATCTACATATATTTATTTGAAAAATTAATTTTAGAAATTATATTTAATTAAAAATAAAATTATAATTTTTCTTTTCCTTAACTATAGATATCATCCTCAAAGGAAAAGAATGTCAAACTACTTATCCCAACCTCCGTTAGTATAAATTATAATTTTTAAGTTGACTAGGACTAAGGCTATTTTAAGATTTTTAAAATTTTACTAAGGTTAGTATAGGTAATTCCATTATTTTCTCTCATCTCCATTTTTATATATAGTATAGATAGAGTATCTAATAATTTTATTTTTAATATTTATATAAATCTGAATGGCATATTAGACATACGATTTTCTCTTCTTGTTTTTTTGAATGAAGAATAAATTTAGAGTTATATATGTGCTTTCAAAGTTTTTTTGAATGAAGAATAAATTTAGAGTTATATATGTGCTTTCAAAGTTGTATAGCTATATTAGCTATATGATTTTAAATTTGAATAAAAAGTCCAACAACTGGCTCTTTTCTTTGGCTATAAATAAAAGCATTTAAGACTTCTAAAACAGAAGAGAAGTGTAGAAAAAGAATTATTGAAGTGTGCTATAATAATATTTTTGAGTTATAATTGTGATGTTGAGAGCTTATTCTTTTGTGGGAATCATTTTCTAATTTTATTTACTCTCTTATTAGGTTTAAGTGTTGAGAGTTTGATATTTACTCTTGACGAAAAATTATCTTTTGAAGAGAGTTTTGAGTTTGGATAAAACCCTATGTCTAATAAAAGGATATTGTTTGTAATCCTTTTGCTAAAAAAAGATTGTAGTTGGTAGATTGTGATGCTGATCTGAAATTAGAATTGGGTGTTGATCTTAAATTCAAGTAACGAGAATTATTTTATAAGAAGTTGTATTTACTGAATGATCGCAAGGAGAATCTTGATAAGTGAATGTAGGCATGGTAGTGGCTAAACCACTATAAATTATTTTGTATTCGTCTTGTCTCTTTCCTTTCTCATTTTTTTTATTTTCTATACTTAATTTTTAAGGGAAAAAACTCTCTGAATTCTATATTAACCCAATCCACCTTTTCTCTTTGGTTGCCTATAAGGGACAACAAATTCTCAATACTTCCCTTCAAGAACAACTTGGACTACAATCCAGTTCACATTGCTACCATATTATAAATAAAATGTTGAAGGTGAATGAATGGATAAGAGGTTAAAACCATGAAGATAAAGTTGAATAATGTAGGCTTACTTAGATCAATTAATGCTAAAAGGTTAATACTAACTAATTAGCTAGCTTTTTATCCTTATATGTCCTTTATAGATATGATATTCGTTTGATGTGAGATTTTTAATAGAATGAAGTACGATGAAACTGGAAAATAAAAAATATTATTTAGGAAGTAACTTTTTTTAATTAAGAAGCAAAATTTCTTAGAAACATATATAGTTGGTTTGTTAGTTTAACAAACAATATATGGTGAATAGTACATATATCAATTCAATTTCGTTAAACTAACTTTTAGTTATTACTGGTTCTTTTATGACTGCATTGCAAGTTGACTTTACTCGTTATATATTCATTTAATTTTGTTATTTATATAATATTAAAGTATAAATTTTTTATTTAGATTAAAATAAATATAATGATTAATTAATATTACACTTTATGTATACAATAAAATTTTATAAAGTGTTTTATACTGTAATATTTATTTGAAAAGAAAATGATCTTTCTATTTCTCTAGTTAATAAAAAAATATATAATTTTACTGTTAATTAATTATACAAAATCACTACAAATTTGCATTTACTATATTGCAAAATATTATATAATTCGGCGATACTATAATATTAATCTAATTAATCAATATTTACTCTTCATAGACACAATATAAGATATGAATTATCTTTATCAAATGAAATTAAGCTAATATTTTTTCAATATAATGTAATATTTAGGACCGTATCTTTACACAAATCTAAAAATAAATTACTTAAACTTCTTCACTCGATATGAAAATCAATATGTAAAGTTGTAAACAACAATATTGGTAATGCAATATACTCTACCAAGTAAGAAGATAGAAATGATATTAAATTCAAAAATTATAAAGTCATATACAAAAAATATTTGAAAACACATTAAGATTTTAAAGATCTAATTATCTTTATATCTATTTAAAAAATATTTAAAAATATATTCAATTTAATCATAGAAAAATTAAATAAAATTTCAAAAATAAAAGAACAAAATATTCAATAAAAATAGGACTATTAAATTTTCTCTTTGTTTTATTTTAATATAGAAAAGCTGAAAATGAAAATAATAGCAAATTCAAACATTTATAGCCTATTTTTTCAAAAAGATTTGATTAGACTAAAAAAGAAAAAATTTTTTATTAGTCAAACATTATAATTTCTTCTTTTTTATTAATCAAATACTTTCATTGCTTTTGTTAAATTTAAAAAATTTTTAAAATAAAATAATATATAAATGATTCGAATAAGTGTGCACCATCCTCTCTAAAAAAATTAAAGAGAAATAATATATTTTTAAAAAAAATTATTTTAACTTAATTGGAATTAACTAATATAGTCTAATAAGAAAGTGTATAATCAAATTTTAAAAAATTGAGAACACAATAAATTAATAAAATTTAAGTTCCATTTTCAGTTCGTTGAATTAAGATTTTTGATTTAACTCTTAAAAAATAATATAATACGAAAATATATTATTAAGAATAAAAAACTATTAATTATAGAAATAATTAGACAATAGTATTACAAGATCAAATAGAAAATTTTGAACGATATACATATTCATATTTTCTCGAATTAAAATATATGAAAAATCTAACTAAAAAAATGTTTAAAAGTATATATGGAATTTATATTTTTCCATTAAAAGACATTAAAAATAGAACTAAAAAGAATCTTTAAAAAGATAAATAAACTTATTTTCTCCAATTAAAATGTATAAAAAATAAATTAAAATGATATATTAATAATTTCAAATTAAACTAAGGCTACTTTAGAAAATCCTATACTTTCCTCCTTTATTCCTACATGTATGTAGATTATACATTATAAATTTATTTTATTATCTATTAAGTTAAAGAGAGTAAAATAATATATACATAGAGTATGCAATATGTATTTAGCTCTAACATTTAATTTAATTCCTAAATTGAATAAAATAAAAAATATATATAGTTAATAAAATAATTTTTAATTTTCATGTATAGCCTTATTATATAACTTAAAGATAATAAAAAATAAAATATATTTATTAATATATAGTTAATATTAATTATCTATTAAGCATAATATTTAAATAAAATTTAATTGGTATGTAGTTAATATTGATTATCTATTAAATATAATATTTTAAAAAAAATTAATTGGTCATCTAATAAGGTTATTTTAAAATATTTTAAATTTCATTAAAGATATTATCGAAAATCTCATTATTTTCCCTCCCTTTCCCCCTCTTCAATTCTCATTTTATATATAGTATAGATAAAAGTAGAGATAATGCACTAAATGTCAGTATTTGGAACTTAATTTTAAAAAATGTCCGTTTGACTTTGATATTTAAATTATTATCATTCATGATATACTTTTAATATTGTGCTCTTTTTTATTGGTGGGCGGTCTTTTAAAGTAAAATTAAAGTAAATGTGTTATTTTTTGGACAGAAAGACTAGAAAGTCAAACGGAGACATATCACAGAAACTCTAAAATAATTATTATAAACAGTAAGAATAAAGTTATATATTTTGTAAAACTTCAGGGATTCAAAAATAATTTCTTTTTAATTTTATTTAATAATAAACTCTCACAAACAAGGAAAAAATATTTTAACTAGAAAATTTTGTTTAGTAATAAACTCCAAAATGGTGTATACACATGTTGAATTTGCTTAGTATCTAGCAAATTTTAACTTTTGAATTAGATCATTAAACTCAAGTTTGGATTGAGGAAGTTCCCCGTACTATTTACCCTTATTTGATCTATGAAATTTTAGTTTTTTTTTTTCCCATAAAATGAAAATTAAAGAGATAAAATTTGGTGCCACATATAAAATTGGTATGTCATATTATCTACTTAAATTAACAAAAAATAAATATATCTTTTTAACTAAAGAGGAAATGTTCAAATTCTGTCCTGTTTTAGGTTTGAAAAAAAATATATTGAAGTCTAAGATATTGAATATTTTAATCTTTATTTGTATCAAAATAAAATAACTATTAAATTTAATATATATATATATATTAGTTTTTTTATGTGCATTATATGTTTTTTTTACTCGTTAATTTTTAAATATAATTTAATTCATACACATATATAATATTTTGTTATAAATATAATATTATGAACAACTTATATTACTTAAACTCTTAGACGTCCATTCACAAAAGTGAAAAAAATATTTTATAAAATAATAAAATAAAAATTTAATAATTAAATACTTGTTAAAGGAAAAATATATTTATAAACATTATTTTAATTTAATAACCAAGAAAATAAAATTATTTATCAAGCAATTTAAATTTTTTTATAATAGTTTAAATTTAGTTAACTTAATTTATTCACGTATAATATAATATCATAAATAGTTTATATTACTAAAATATGAGAAATTAATATTAGCTTTCATATTTTGTCATTCAAAATTATAAATTTTAATTGTTGAGTTAGTTTGAAAAAAATTAAAAAAATATGTAATTATATAGCTTCCATATTAAGGAGTCCATTTTGTTATCATTGTCTCGTTCAGGTTCATATGAATTAAGAAAATAATAACACAAAATCAATAATAAATTAATTTTGTGATAAATATATATTTAACTTCATCTTTCTCGCCAATAGTAAAAAAGTATTAAAAAAATATTCAAATAAAAAACAAAATAATAAGAAAAAGTTTTTCTAAAAAATTAAATTTTTTTTAAATGGTTTTGTTAAGATTGATAAAATAAATAAGTTAAATAAGTAAAAAAAAAATAAAAAATTGACTTTGTAAAAGAAGAACGGTAGTTTTATCATAAAAAATTAAATTATTTAGTTTTATGAAATTCATCTAAAAATTTCATTTATTTTTATAGAATTTAATGTAGTTATATTCAATTTCATAGAATTAAAATCTAAATTTTTTTAAATGCAAAAATATAAATTTATAAATAAATTCTAATAAATTTTATTGAATTCATTAGCTCTATTCCAAAGAAGAGAAAAAATTTTTCTATTTTCAATCCAATTATTGAGAATACAGAAGCATTGGAAAGAGCTTATAGTGAATTTGCGATACTAATTTTAGCAAAACATTGATAGGTGCATGCATTTCAAGGCTATTGAATATAATTGAAACACACCTTTCTTTAAATTATTGAAACAAAATTAGTACAAATTAGGCCATTAATTAAATTATTGATCATTTCGTATTTTGTACCCTATGAGTTTTCTCTGCACAATCGCGTATATATCTCCCTCAATCACTTTCACTGTAAGGGGTTAATGTCACCCAAATATAATAAAATTATTATAATGCTGTTGAGATTGTCATATTTTTAAAAGTATCAATTAAATGTAGTTATCAATATTTTGTGATATTTCTAAATATTTTATGAAAAGTGCTTATTTTTCTATAAAGGTTGCAAATTATAAAATAATAGTTTTTGTTAATATTAACCATTAAAATTGAATTTTAAAAATATATTAATTTAATAGATTTAAAAAAAATGCATGCATAGCGCTCGTGTATCTGCAAGACATGGTTGAAAAAGGAGAAGAGAAAAGAGCCTGAAATCACTTCAATGCTTAAGTCAATAAGTGAATAGTAAATAGTTATAATCGAATGAGATATTGTATTGTTTATTGTATAGATCTTAGGTAGATATCATATATCTGAATAAAGAGTTTGATCCCTTTTATATTGAGTTTGAAAAATTTTAATTGGAGTTATAGTTGAAATTCTTGTTGGATACGTATTCGTGAAGTAATAGAAATAAAATATCCTTATATTATTCTAATTCTATTTAAATAATAATATTTGATCTTAAAATATAAATTGCTGTTAAGTTCATGATAAGTATTTATATTCTATCTGTTAGCAATATTTTGTAACACATCATAATAATTTATAATGTAGTTATTTTTTTATAAAATTACTATGTTATAAAATAATAACTCCGGTTGCTAAAATTTTATAATACTTTCTAATAATTAATAAAAAGCAATTATTTTTTATAAAAAGGGATTATTTTTTATAAAATTATAAAATAACTAATACGGACAACAATATTTTATAATACTTCCTCGTATAAATACCCCATTACATGTAAAAAGCGGTTGTCTTTTACAAAGTTGCCCGATTGCACTTTCATTTATCGACCAAAAACGAGATGCCATCCCAAAACGGCCACTTATGTGGGGCCTCACTCCAATAATTGTACCCAAACATCACTAATCTCATTGGGCAGTTGCAAATTGTCCACCTAACTCCAACACCATTCTAGCCATATCAATCTACTTCAATTCACCATTTCCCACTCCTTCCTATATTCCTACTTACGGTCAGATTCCGGTCACCGCTCACCTGATTTTACTCAATTTTTGAGCTTTTTCTGCTTTGTCCAAATCAGAACAAAGTCTTTCCTCCTCGGAATTGCCGGAATTCGTACAATTCCCCTCCTTATATTCCGCCTTCTAGAAAACATGCCTGTCCATTTATATCCATTGGGTATATGTTGATATTTGGAGAGCAGAGATTCAAGAAATGGCAACTCTAAAATCCTCTTCGACAAAAGAAACTGACAATCATGAACAAACTATGATTGTATCAGAGCCGTTGATTCCTGGATTGCCTGATGAGATCGGCGAGCTTTGTCTTCTTCATCTTCCGTATCCATACCAAGCGTTGGTTCGTTCTGTTTCTTCTTCATGGAATAGAGCCATTACCGACCCCAATTTTGTTCTCTCCAAGAAATCTCTTTCCCTCTCTCTGCCTTATCTTTTTGTTTTCGCGTTTCGTAAATCAACGGCCAGGATTCAATGGCAAGCACTTGACCCTCGATCTCGCCGTTGGTTTCTCTTACCTCCTATGCCTTGTCCAAAGGCTGTGTGCCCACCGGGTTTTGCATGCACCTCCATGCCACGTCAAGGGGAACTCTATGTTTTTGGTGGAATGAGATCCGACACAGAAACTTCCATGAATACGACGTATATCTACCGTTCATCAACTAATCAGTGGTCTATGGCGTCTGCCATGCTGACCCCACGATCATTCTTCGCTGTGGGGAATGTTAATAATGGCAAGATCATTGTCGTTGGCGGAAGTGGGTCCGGCATTAGTGATTCAATCACTACCGCAGAATGTTATGACCCTGAAACTGACACGTGGACACCAGTTGCTAAAATGCGCACAGGGTTGTGTAGGTATGATTCGGCTGTGGTCGGTAACAGAATGTATGTTACAGAGGGGTGGACGTGGCCTTTCATGTTTTCACCAAGAGGTGGGATCTACGATCCAGAAAAGGACACGTGGCAAGAATTGAGAGATGGAATGAGAGAAGGGTGGACGGGATTAAGCGTAGTTCTGAGTGACAGGTTGTTCGTGATATCAGAACACGGTGACTGTCCAATGAAGGTGTACCTTCCAGATCTTGACACGTGGCGGTATGTGGGAGGGGAAAAGTTTCCCCGGGAGGCAATGCGGAGGCCTTTCGCTGTGAGTGGAGCGGAAGGGAAAATATACGTGGTGTCAAGTGGGCTGAATGTGGCAATAGGAAGAATATACGAGGACAAAAACGGTGCGTTTTGTGTGGAATGGGAGGTAGTGGCTGCACCGAAGGCCTTTAATGACTTTTCCCCTTCAAATTGTCAGGTGCTTTATGCTTAAATTATATAGTATATGTAATTTTTAGCTTCATTAAGCAAACGCAACTAATGGGAGGTAAAGCTATTTCAGATATTTTATTCGTGACATTTGCCTAATATATAATTCACTCCATTTCGAAATAAAGCTATTTTAATATAATAGAAATATTTTTTATTTGATTTTTAATTTTTAAATAGATGGGGAGGATTTTTTCTATTTTTTCCCTAACTTTGATATAATATATTCATGGTTAATTTTTGTTTTGTCAGGCAATTATTTATATACAAACATGACACATGTGTGTTTGTGTTTGGTGTACTTACAGGTATAGCTGGAGTATGCATATTATAGACGTGTGAGAATGAGAAAGTCATGTTAGATGTATTTTTCAATTAAAAAGGGATTAGTATTTTCTTTTATAAAAATTGTTATAAAATAATAGATTAATTAGGGAGAAAATAAAGAGAAGAAATAGAAAGCAAAATATGAGAGTGAACCCTTATTGATGAGAAGCCACATATATATAAGGTACATGGATGGTGCATAATTAGGGAATAATCTTCTATATTAAATAGACTTGTAGATTAATAATGAATAAGACTTATAGCTTACACAAGATATCTATTAATTTCATAACACTCCTCCTTTGAATGTCTATTCTTCAAAGAACATGTCTCGTTAAAACCTTATTAAAAAAAAACCTTGTGAGAAAAAAATTTAGTTAAAGAAAAAGAGTACATAGTTCCTTTTTAAAAAAAATACATGAAAAAATACTGTCTCGTTTAAAACCTTTAATAAAAAAATCCATTGAGAAAAAACCTTGGCTAAAAGGAAAAAGAGTGCAGTGCGTATTTGGTCTCCCTTATAAAGATATTACTTGAGATTTTTGAGTCTGCGTATTCCGATTTTGTATACCAATTTTTCAAAACTTGAAGTAGGAAGTGCTTTAGTGATCAAATCAGTAAGGTTGTCGCTTGATCGAATTTGTTGGATGTTGATATCACCATTCTTTTAAAGGTCATCAATGAAGAAAAATTTTGGTAAAATATGCTTTGTCCTATCTCCTTTAATGTGCCCTTCCTTTAATTGATGTATGCATGCAGCATTATTTTCATATAGTATTGTGGGGACTTCTTTTTAGAAGATAAACCACTTGTACTTCGAATATATTGAATTGTGGACCTCAACCAAACATATTCTCGACTTGCTTCATGGATTGCAAAATTTCTACATGGTTAGAAGAAGTAACTGCTATAGTTTATTTTATAGAACGCCATGGAATATTTATACCTCCACATGTGAATAAGTATCCTATCTAAGATCTACCATTTTTGGCTTTGATAAATAACTTGTATCTACATAGCCAACTAAACATGATTTTGATACATTAAAATAATATAAACCCATATCCATTGTAACTAGAAGATATCAAAATATATGCTTAACTCTATTTTAATGTTTTCATGTTGGAGAAGAACTATATCTTACTAATAAATTTAGACCAAATTATATATCAGGTCGAGTATGACTAGCAAGATACATTAGTGCCCCTATTGCACTAAGATAAGGTATTCAGGACCAAGAATTTCTTCATTATTATCTCGAGGTAGGAAAGGGTCATTTTCACATCAAGTGCCCTTACAACCATTGGTGTACTTAATGGATGTGCTTTATCATATAGAACCATTTCAAGACCTCTGCTAGGTATGTAGATTGATGAACGAAAATTCCATTTGGAAAATGCTCGATTTTTAAGTTGAGATGAAACTTTATTTTTCCAAGGTCTTTCATCTCAAATTCTTTCTTTAAATAATTTACAGCTTTAGAAAGCTCTTCAAGAGTTCCAATAATATTTAAATTATCAATATAAATAGCCACAATGGCAAATTCAGATCTAAATTTTCTTATAAAAATGCATGAACAGATAATATCATTTTGATAGTTTTCTTTCAATAAATATTCACTAAGGCGATTGTACCACATGTGTCCAGATTGCTTTAGTCCATTTAGAGCTCTACATAGCTTAATTGAATAACTTTCTCGATAATTTAATTTTTATGCTTTAGACAATTTGAATCCTTCGAGAATTTTCATGTATATATCTTTATCAAATGAGCCATATAAATAGGCAGTCACTACATCCATTAGACGCATTTCAACTTTGACATGAATTGTCAAACTAATCAAATATTGAAGCGTAATTGCATCCACCATAGGAGAATAAGTATTCTCATAATTAATGCCAGGTCTTTGCAGAAAAACTTTATGCAATAAGTCTTGCTTCACACCTCACAATTTTATTATTCTCATTTTGTTTTCACACAAATACTCATTTATATCCCACTGGCTTAACATCTATTGTGTTTGGACTGCTGGTCCAAAAACTTTACGCTTTTAGAGCGAATTTAATTCTGCCTCAATTTGCGTCTTTCCATTTGGCCAATGATCTCTTTGTCTACATTCTTCGATAGATATAGGTTCAAGATCCTCATCATCTTTCACAATATCAAGCGCTATATTATATACAAAAATTTTATCGACTTTTATCTTATATCGATTCAACCTTTGTCCAAACATGGCATAATTTATTAAGATCTCATCATTTTTAATGATTTCAGGTACCTAAGTTTGTTCTAAAAACTTATTAGTCATGTCAAGAACTTCTTCTATAGTTTGCTTTTCTAAAACTTGGCCATCTTGAATATTTGCTCTTTTCTTTTCTAGGATTTTTGTCCTTGGAATCGATTGGTCTACCACGCTTTAGGCATGCCTTAGACTCATTTGCACAAGCAATTTTTCCTTTAGAGATTTTAATTCTAATAGAAGCATTTGCAGTTGGTACATAAGATTTAGTTACTCTCTTTGGGTCAGTAATGCATCTGGCAGTTGATTTGCAACCACTTGCAAATGAATTATCTTTTTTACTTCTATTTCACATTGCCTTGTGGAAGGATCTTGATATGATAATGATGATTCTTTCCAACTAATTTATTTTTTCAGCTGCTTATTTTCTTCCCCTAATGTTGGAAAAACTGATTCATAAAAATGACAATCGGCAAACCTAGTCGTAAATAAATCTCCAGTTAAAGGCTCTGAATATTAATTCTAGATGGAGATTCTTACCCAACATATATTTCCAATCTCATTTAAGGACCTATCTTTATGTGTTGTGGTGGAGCAATTGATACATATACCATACATCCAAAAACTTTTAGATGAAAAATATTTGATTTTTGGCCAAAAACCAATTGTAAAGGGGAGTATTTATGATAATTTATTGGCCTAATGCAAATAAGTGAAGCCGCATCTAAAATAGCATGTCCATAAATAGAAATGGAGAGTTGTGTTCTCATAATTAATGGCCTTGTAATTAATTGCAATCGTTTAATAAATGATTATGTTATACCATTTTGTGTGTGAAATTAACAATGGGATGTTCAACCAATATTCCATTTGCCATGTAATAATCATTAAAAGCCTGAGATGTAAATTCACGAGCATTACCGAGATGAATAGTCTTAATAGCATAATCTGAAAAATGTGCTCTTAATTGTATTATTTGAACAAGTAATCTCGCAAATGCCAAGTTTCGAGTTGATAATAAACATACATGTGACCATCTTATAGATGCGACCATCTTATAGATGCATCTATCAAAACTATAAAATATCTAAATGGTCCACATGGTGGATGAATCGGTCCATAAATATCCCCTTATATACATTCCAGAGATGAAAGTGATTCAATTTGAACTTTGCTTGGCAAAGACCTAATAATCAATTTGCCTTGACAACAAATAGAGCATGAAAATTTATTAGTTTGAAGAATCTTTTGATTCTTCAATGAATGTCCACATGAAGACTCAAAAAATTTTTCACATCATTATTGATCCGAGATGACCCAATTGATCATGCCAAATTTTAAAAGCACTTGAATTTTCAAACTTCTGATTTACAATCATATTAATTTCAATTGTGCGAAAATGCATGTAATACAAACCGGAGGATAAAGAAGATAATTTCTCTAATACGTATTTTTTATCCAATATAATATTTGTAATATAAAGATACTCTATATTATCAATGTCTTTTGTCTCAATGTGATATCCATTCAAGTGAATGTCTTTGAAACTCAATAAATTTTTGTGAGACTAATGGTTAGAATAATGTATCATTAGTAATAAAATTTATTCCCTTAAGTAGTCATATATTTGCCTATTCAGAACCCGTAATTATTCTTTTACTATCAGATATTGTATTGACATAAGCCTCACCCATTATTAAATGAAAAAAAAAAATTTTTATCCTTAAGTATAGTGTGCATTGTTGTACAATTAACAATACATAAATCTGTATCCTTTTTATTGAATCCAAATAAGAATTAGGTTGCATCCATAATTTTTTCACAAAAATAATATATTGTAAGAAACAAAATAAAAATAATAATAAATATAAATAAATTTCAATAATAATAATAATAATAATAATAATAATAATAATAATAATAATAATAATAATAATAATAATAATAATAATAATAATAATAATAATAATAATATAATAATAATAATAATAATAATAATAATAATAATAATAATAATAATAATAATAATAATAATAATAATCAATTATGAATATAATTGAATCAAATCAAATATAAATAAATTTAAATTTCTATCTCAAAAGAACTAAACATCAATTCAAAATTAAATGTCTATTACTAAGACGTCTAAATAATAAAAAAATAATAAATAAGTAAATAACTCAAATTATTTTGAGGCACTCATATTGCCATCACCAATTAAACGGTCAATTCTCACACCAGGTTCTTTAAAAAAAAAAAAAAAATAGTAACATCAAGATGAATGACATCAATAGCACCATTTTCTAAATCATCATAATTGTGGGCAAAATTTATTTTTATACTTTTTCTTCCCCCTTTTAAAGAAGGTTGGTAGAGTTCAACAAGATGTTTTGGCGTGTGACAAATACATGCCCAATGGCCATTCACAACACATCGATGTCATAAATTTTCTGAATTCTAATTTGATCCAATATATTTTTGTATTTGTTCATGCCACGTCCATTTGTTGTATTTGCTTCAGGGAATGCTTCATGTCTACTTAGACGAGTTTCACTATCCCTTTGCATATTATTATATGTGGTTCCATTCACTTTAGGAAATGAAGCATATCCAATTGGAAGAGCTTCATAATTTTTCATTAAGAGCTCATTATTTCACTCAACAACAAGAAGACATGAAATTAATTCAGAATATTTCTTAAAGTCTTTTTCTCGATACTGTTGCTGTAAGAGCACATTTGAGGCATGAAAAGTAGAAAAGTCTTCTCTAATAAATCATGATCAGTAATTTTTTCTCCACATAATTTTAGTTGAGAACTAATTCGAAAAACTACAGAATTATAGTCACTTACAGCTTTAAAATCTTGCAATCGTAAATGCATCCATTCATAAAAAGCTTTTGGAAGAATCACAGTCTTTTGGTGGTCATACTTTTCTTTTAGGTTGTTCCAAAGAACAAGTGGATCTTTAACTGTCAGATATTCAATTTTCAATCATTCATGAAAATGATACCGAAGGAAAATCATTACTTTAATGCGATTTTGATTTGATTGTTGATTTCCTTCCTTAATGGTGTACAAGACCCATAGCATCCAAATGGATCTCAGCATATAATATCCATGATAAATAGTTCTTGCCCGTGATATCAAGGGCCACAAACTCAAGTTTTGTAAGATTTGACATTACGGGAGAATACTATAATAATAAAATAATTATATTAGATAATTCTATTGTACAATAATTTAATCAAATAAAATACCATATACTTAAATATATTATTATAATTATAATGAACATTAAATCTAGATCTCAAACATATATAATAAGAAAGTATATTAAAATATTTATTTATTTGTTATGGAAATAAATACTTATCAAATTTCCAAAGTTGTTTCTCATATATTAAGATATATAAATTCAAAAATAAAATATATTTGAACAATAATATACAAATCGATAATATATTAACATCAAATCAAAAATCAATAATAATAATTATATAATAATAAAATTCTAAAGCAGATGTTAAGACATACCTTGTATGTGTAAAATTAAAACACTTAAATCATATTTGGCTATCATAAATCTCAACACAAAATGAAATCATGCTGATAACATATTATAAAATAATAGATAAATTAGGGAGAGAATAGAGAAAAGGAATAGAGAGCAAAAGATGAGGGTGAGCTTTTGTTGATGATAAGTCACACATATATTTAGGGTACATGGGTGATAAATAATTAGGGGAATAGACTTCCACGTTAAATAAAGTTGTAGACCAATAATAAATAAGATTTCTAGTTTACACGGGACATCTACTAATTTCATTACAAATATTGCTTTATGGTATTAAACTAGAAATAATTTTATTAGGAAGAATTCAATTATCCGAATCACTATCTTGTGGAGAAACAACATTGTTAAGTTATTACTAGTTAACATCTTGGAACCTAGAAGAAGAGCAAGTTGATCACTTAATTATTATTATTTTTTTAAAAAGTCAAATTAAAAACTTCATTAAGAGAAAATCAAATGCAAACATAGGATACAAATTAGTATGTTTCTATATTTTTTATAGGAAGTCTAATAATAAATCACTTATATAAATAATAAAAAGACACAATTTTGATTTTAAGTATTTGATTGAGTTGACAAAGCATAATATTTATGCAACATGCGATCGCTTGCTCAATTTGGTAGCTATTCACGATCATTTTTCGACTCCATATTCTTTGTACGAGTCTGACATGATCATTTTTAAATTTCTTCATTCTATTAGAGAGAAGATCTGTATTTCTTTCTGCATAATTGTCCAAATAATGAAATATCTTAAATAAATCACTATTATTGTGAGTATAATAATTTAGAACTAGATCTAAAGACAACATCTCAAAATTAACATTTATACAATAATAACTCATATATGTATTAAAATGAATAAATCTAAAGATTATTTGAAAAAATAAATAAACAAAAAAAAAGGTGATGACTGGCTAGAGTTCACTGTGGCTGCTGCAGAGGAATGGAGGAGAATCTAGGAAGAGAAAGCTTTTAGGTTTTGATATTTTTTGCCTTTAGTTAGTTAGCACTTAATTATTGAACTGTTTATCCACTTCTATTTATCATTAAGGTTTTCTAATTGTGACTACGAAAGTAATTTAATAATTTAAATTATAATGTAATAAAATAATAAAGAATTTAACTAAATTACTATTGTGGATCTCGTATATATGTATGGCACAGCCCACGAGGAGGGGGGGGGGAGTGAATTGGGCTTTCTAAAAAATTTTGCTTTTAAAAGCACCAACTTAGAATTCTATTTGCTGCGGAATTAGAATGTATTTGTAAGGGACAAATATTTAGTTTAGAATACTCTTACAACACATTTCTCATATTAGAATGACTATATGAAGTACAGGAATTGAAATTAAAACTGACTCACAAGTCTTCTTGCAAGATTAGAACAGCTCAGTGAAGTAGTTTTATCAAGATTAGAACAACTTCATAGAACTACTGTAAGTTTAGAAAGACTTCACAAAGAGAAGTTATTGCGTTTAGAACTTCTTCACAAAGCTTCTGTAAGAATAGAGAGTGTACTAAATGTAAAATAACAGATTTGAACTAGAGAAGATCACAGTACAGAAATCCAGAGTTATAATTTTGCTACAGAAATTGAGCTCATTTACATTTAGAACTGAACCTTAAATAGATTTGCATTTCTGGAAATATGAACATTTGTGCAAACAGAATAAAATCAAGCAGAACTTCAGAAAAGGAAAGAAGATAGACACAGTGATTTATAGTGGTTCAGCACTAACTTGCCTACATTCACTCCCCAAGACGCATCTTGAGATCCTCTACTATGTTATCTCTTTTCGAGGATAAGAGACAAACCAACAAGTACAAGGAAATAGATTTAATCACCTAAATCTAACCTTAACCCACTAGATTTTGTAGGTTCTAGTGGACCTTTACCCTAGTTCAAGGACGAACCACGGGGAAGCTGGTGGGCCTGTGACATCCTGACCTGGCAAAGCGATCCTAAGAGGGCAGGTAGAGTAGGGCTCCTGGCGAGCTTCTAGGATGGCAGGCTAGCTAGGCTAGTGGAATGTGGGACACGGGAATGAATCAGATCATATATAAAAAAGGGGGTAACAAATCATCAGAGGCGCCTTTTGATGGAATAGCTAGAGAGTTGGAAGAACTCTAGGGTTAAGCGTGCTCGCTTGACAGAAATCTTAGGATGGGTGACCTTCTAAGAAGTTCCCATTTTACCTACGGTACAACCGTACGGGTCTTGCCGATGTAGTATGGAATGATACAATTTTAAGAATCCGTATTTATAAATTAGGGAGTAAAAGGATTAGGTCTAAGGAATTGATTAAACTTTATTTTGAGACCACTTCATTATATTAAAATGAAATTAAGTGCAAAAGAAGTAACATTGCAAGTTGTTTGTATAAAAATTAACCAAATTTGTTTATTTTAATATGAGAACTTATGCTTTAATATTATATAGATAAAAAATTAGAAAGGAATAAAAAATGAGTATATAACAAGAATTGTCAATGTGCAAGACACATTATAAAAAGACTAGTATACTTAAGGGAGAACATCATTGCCTCCTCCTTATTAAAGGATCTGGATATGCCCCTTGCAAGCATGTTATTTCAATTATGGAAGCTTAAAGGAGCATATCAAGAGGCTTCTATTAAGAATTTGCAAGCTCAAATTGGTCAATAGGCAAATGCGATCTCAAGAAAAGCACAAGGTTCATTGCCTAATACTTCTAAGATAAATCTAAAAGAGGATGTCAAGGTGGTTATATTGAGAAGTGGGAAAGTGTTAGAGGACGCAACGCCAAAAGAAAAGATGAATAAGAAGGATGATAATTTAGTTCTTGATGAGGTAATAATTGAGAAAGCAAGTGACCAAGAGGTAAGTAAGGATTTTAATGTTAAAAAGAAAGGTATGTCTTCTGATACTCTTTCTACATCTAATTTGGATTCGAAAAAATTTTGATATCCTAAAAATATTTGAAAGGATAAATTGGATTCTCAGTTTTCTAAATTCTTAGAGATTTTTAAGAAAATTTGTATTAATATTCTTTTTTTTAGGCTTTGACACAAATGCCTAAATATGCAAAATTTCTTGAGTATATTCTTTCTAATAAGAGGAAGATGGATAATTGTGGCACTATCATGTTAACTGAAGAGTGTAGTGGCATTGTGCAAAATAAGTTACATGCTAAGCTTAAGGATCCAGGGAGTTTTACTATTGCTTGTGATATAGGTGATGCTAAATTTAAGAAGGCATTGTGTGATTTAGGTGCCAGTATAAATTTGATGCCTTTTTCTTTGTGCAGGAACTTAAATATTGGAGAGTCGAAAGAAACAAGCATGGCACTACAACTAGGTAACAAGTCCATTAAAAGGCCGGTTGGGATTATTGAAGATCTTTTAGTGAAATTTGGAGAATTTATCTTCTCGGTTGATTTTGTAGTGTTGGATATGAAAGTTGATGAAGCAACTCCTCTGATTTTAGGAAGGCCATTTTAGCTACAGTTGGTGCATTAGTAGATGTTAAAGAGGGAAAGCTTACATTGAGGTTGAATGTTGAAGAGAGTTTTTTATATCAAGAAAGCTATAATGCATCCTGATTTTCCTGAAAATGATATGTGTTTTTCCATTGATTATATTGATGATTGTCTTGATGAACATAAATATGAAATCTTGTTAAAGGATGATGTAAATCTAGAATGGAGCAATGCTTGGCTTTAGCATGCAAAGAAAAAGATGAGGATTTTCTTAGTGAGGATAGTGAAGAAAAGATGGAGAATGAGTCTCTACTTCCTTTGGGAATCAATGAGAAAGAAGTTTTAAAGAATTCTTTTGAAGAATCATCTAAACTTGAACTTGAAATATGTTTTTCTTGAAAATGATACTAATCCTGTGATTATTTCTGCATTTTTGACAAAACAAGAGGAACAACAGGTGATTGAAGTCTTAAGGAAGTGGAAGAAAATAATTGGATGGAAGGTTTCAGACATCAAAGGAATAAGTCCAAGCATTTGTATGCATATGATTTTGATGAAAGATGATTACAAGCCCATTGTTCAACCACAAAGGAGGTTGAATCCAGCTATGCGAGAGGTAGTAAAGAAGGAAGTAATAAAGGTCCTTGATGCATGTATTATTTATCCAATTTCTGATAGTGCTTGGGTGAGTCTAGTTCAAGTAGTTCTTAAGAAGGGGGGAATGACTGTAGTAAAAAATGAAAATAATGAATTATTTCCCACTTGGGTAATGGTTGGGTAGAGAGTGCACATTGACTGGGTGGAGAGTATACAATGACTATAGAAAACTTAACTCAGCCACTAGGAAGGATCATTTTCCCTTACCTTTTATTGACCTGATGCTAGAGAGGCTAGTGGGGAATAGATTTTATTCCTTTTTGGATGGTTGTCTGGTTATTTTGATCCTTATAGCCCCTGAGGATGAAGAAAAGCAACCTTTATGTGTTGTTATGGAACATTTTCCTATAGGTGTATGCCTTTTTAGTTGTGCAATGCATTGACTATGTTTCAACGATGTATGATGTCCATCTTTTGTGACATAATTAAGAAATTCATGGAAAATTTTATGGATGATTTTACTATCTATGGACTAACCTTCAAATCTTGTTTAGATAATCTTTCCTTAGTATGACAGAGATGTACTAAACAAATCTTATGCTCAACTTGGAGAAATGTTACTTCATGATGAATGAAGGGATAGTACTTGGGCATAAGATTTTGAAAAGACGGATTGAGCTGGACAAGGAAGAGATTATAATTTGACAATAGCTAAAAGAGTTAGGAGTTTCCTTGGCCATGTAGGGTTTTACCGAAGATTTATAAAGAATTTGTCTAAGATTGTAAAACCCCTTTGTCATTTGCTTGTGAAACATACTAAATTTGTTTTTGATTTTGAATGCATGTAGACTTTCAATCTTTTGAAGGAGAAATTGATTTCAACACCTGTGATAGTGGCACTAGATTGGAATAATCCTTTTGAAGTAATGTGTGATGCTAATGAGTATGCACTAGGAGTAGTTTTGTGCCAAGGAAAGAGAAAGTGTTCAGAGTGATTTATTATGCAAGTTAAACCCTTACTGGCCCTCAATGGAATTATACAACTATTGAGAAGTAATTTTTAGCAGATGTTTATGCTTTTGAGAAGTTGAAATCTTATTTAATAGGGTAAAAAACTATTATTTATACTAATCATGTTGCGCTCTGATATTTTTTTTGCCAAAAAGGACTCCAAGCTAAGATTGGTTCATTGGGTGATATTGTTACAAGAGTTTGATTTGGAAATCATAGATAAAAAGGTAACGGAGAACTTGATTACTGATTATTTTTCCAAATCGGTTAACCAACCCTTTAATAATGGAGAAATTATCTTTGAATTTTTTCCTGATGAAAGGACTTGTGTTGTATTATCTAGCAGGTGGATAGATACCAAAAGAATTCTCATTTCAATAAAGAAAATTTCATAGAAAATTATCTTGTAGGTGGATGGATACCAAAAGAATTCTCATTTCAACAAAGAAAGAAATTTTTAGTTGATATGAAGCATTACTTTTGGGAAGATCCTTATATATATAAGCTATTGACAGACCAGGTAATCAAAAAGTGTGTACCTGAGGAGGAATTTCAAGTAATTTTTAGTCATTTCCATGATAGAGAAGCTGGTGAATGCTTTGGATATGATAAAACTGCAGTTAAGGTGCTCGAATCAGGTTTTTTCTATCATACTCTTTTTCATGGTGCTAGAGCTTATGTGTCCTCATGTGATAGATGCCAACGCACTAGTAACATCTTTAAAAGAGATGAGATGCCTCTTAATAATATTCTTGTTTATGAGATTTTTATGTATGGAGCATCGATTTCATGGGTCTATTCCCATCATCTTATGGGAATGAGGATATCTTATTAGTTGTTGATTATGTGTCAAAATCGATAAAAGCAACAACTACTAGGACTAATGACTAGCACATTGTGTTTCAATTGCTTAGAAATAATATTTTTACTAGATATGGTACTCTTAGAACAATAATAAGTGGTGGTGGTAAACATTTTTGCAATCACCAATTCAATGCTTTTCTTAAGAAGTATGGGGTTAGGCATAAGGTTTCTACACCTTATAATGAACAAATGAGAGGGCAAGTAAAAGTATCTAATAGGGAACTTGAAAGAATTTTGGAAAAGACTTTTGGTATGTCTAGAAAGGATTGGGCAATCAAGTTAGATGATGCTTTTTGGACATACAGGACAACTTATAAAATACCTATGGGTGTGTCACCTTTTAAACTGGTTTTTGGTAAAGCATGTCACTTACCAGTTGAGTTAGAGCATAAAACATATTGAGCCACTAAATTTTTGAATTTTGACATGAATAGTGCTGGAAAGACTCCATTTTTCGCAGGTTAATGAACTGGATGAATTCCGTCATTGGACATATGAGAATGGTAGTCTTTATAATAAAAAGACTAAGGAAAGGCATGACAATCATATTGCAAGGAAAGAGATTATACCAGGACATAAAGTACTTCTATACAATAGTAGGTTGAGATTGTTTGTTGGTATGTTCCAATCAATATGGTAAGGCTCGTATGAGGTATTGGGAATCTTGAGTTTTGGAGATATTGAGATTAAGCATTTGAAGTCAAGCGAGACATTTAAGGTGAATGACCACATGTTAAACCCTTATACTACGGACCGGTTTAACTTGAAACTCACAATATTAACATTGATGGACTAAAGGGAGTGGGAAATCGAGCTATGACTATAAACTAGAACTGCCTGTATATATTTTTATTTATTGGTTTTGAATTTTGTGATGTTGTTCTTTTTGTCTTTCTAATTTTTCTTATCAGATTTTAAGGTTTATAGTTTAGGGTGGAACAGTTCCAAGAGACCCAAATAGACATTTTTATAATGGTGTCATAAGAAATTGCTTGCTTGTGGGAATTTTATGAAGTTTTAGTGTAATAAGGCAAAGATTTTCACAAGTAGGCCGCAAAAATTTGAATTGGTTGTGGAAAATATTTTGTGCAAAAGAGACATATTCACGGTCACACTGTGAAAGTTAGGTTTAGTTGTGAAAAATTACTTAGAATTTTATTTTATTTTTTAAAATAAAAATAAAAATAAGTAAAAGTGAAAAAAATTATATATTTAACAAGTAATTTGTTTTTTTCATTAATTTTATTATTTCTTTCTATTTGCCCAAGTTTACTGTCTTTTTTTCTTTTTTTTTTTCATTTCTTCTTTTTCACGGGAGATGCAAAGACGAATATTGTTCCTTCACCTTCAAGCGCCAGCCACTTCACTTTCAAGCACCAACCAATATTCCTCAACATCGACCACCACTGTCGATTTTATTCCGGTGGTCTAGTTATTCTGTTTGGCGATCTCCTAATAATAACAAAAAAAAAAAAAAAAAAAATGAAATGAACTCGTGCAAATCAGGAGCAAAAATGAGACTTCTCTTTCAGTCTGTTTCATTAGCGCCGACGTTTCGTTAGGGATTGCCTCCCATCGGCCTGTTCTTCCTTTCTTGACAACCAGTCGATTACCAGATTTGTCTCCCTCCTTGGAACCACCATTGCCATTATTCACCGTTCTTCAACAATAGGCAACTGTTCCTCTCTTCTGATATTTTTATTTATTTTTTCTCTGATTTTAGATTTCATCATTTTGTTTTTCTGATATAGGCAATTTCGGAAAAAAAAAAAAATTCTTTTAGAAAATTCTTTACTTGTTTGATCAGGTGCTTCGTGTGTTTGGTGTTTCCACAACTTCTGAGTGTGCCATTCTCAAAACTTGAGAATTATTTTTTGAAATTGCTTGTAATGGCACTAAGGAAAAAAACAACAGGTACTTCTAAAGCAAAGCCCACTCTAGAATCAGTAAAAGCTCTTGCTGCTGCTAAGAATTCTGTCAAAAATAATCAAAGGGCTTTGCTTTTGTTGCTCCAGCGGATTTGGTTTCTCATAAAAATGAGCAAAAATGCAGGTACACCTTCTTGACTTGGAGAAAAATGAAAGGCATTAGGTACTTTGATGACTCTACTCTTTATACTTTAGGTTTAACCACTGCTATGCATAGATCAATTGATAATATTGATTGGACTAAATTATGAGTCCCAAGTCACCTACCTAAGATGATATCACTAGAGAGTTTTTGAGTTCTTATTCTGGTCAATTTTTTGTTCATATGAGGCTAAAAAATGGATAATTTCTTTCAGATTGAAGAATAAGGAATATACGAAGACACTATTTGAACTTAATTCTTACTTTGGTTTTGATCGTGATGGTGTTAAACAATTTCATAAAAATTTTAAGATGAAAGACGCATGAAAAGAATTGACAATGATTTAGTACATGATGTATGTGTTTCTAAGTCCACTATGTTTTAGCTCATACTATTTTTGCACCTGGTCATGCTAGTCAAGTTAATAAGCATAAGGTATTCTTTTTGTGCGCCATGGAACATGGTGTGCGAGTTAATTCTGGTGTGTGGCTTATTAAGCACTTTCAACATAGTCATTGGTGGTTTGATTACTAGAATTGACTTAGCACTTAATTTTAGTCAGTTTCAAAAGCTAATGGGGATTAATAATTTAGTGGATTTAAAAATATGTCTTAATTTGGATCTTCATGATGCACCTTCCTGTGAGTTTATTGCAAGTACAGGTGATGATGGTGAAGAGGATGTAGAAGAGGAGACAAATGAGGATGCCATTGCTGATGAGATGGAAATATCATCCAGTGAGCCATCTACCACCATAGTTGTAACCAACATGTGGATCCCATTTATAACCTAAGAAGGGGGTGAATTAGATTTTCTAAAAGTTTGAGAGTTTAAAGCACAAGATCAAAATATTGTTTGCAGCGGAAATAGAAAGCATTTGTGAGAATCAATTATCAAGTTTTAGAACTTTCTTACAAAGATGTTGCAAATTTAGAATGACCCTATGAAGAACAGCGGTTGCATTTGGAATTGCTTCACAAAGTTTATGCAAAATTAGAAAGACTCTGTGAAGAATAGTTATTACGTTTAGAACTTACTTCACAAAGCTTATGCAAGATTAGAAAACTGATTTTAACTCGGATTGTGAATTATACTTTAATATAGAAGGACTAATTAGAACCTTGTATAATCATAATGCGGAAATTCAAAGTTCTAATAGTCCACAAAGATGAAACTCATTTATGTTTAGAAACAATAACTTATTAACAACTAAGCGTTTCTAAAAATATTAACAGTTGTGTAAATATAAAATAATCAAGCAAAACTTCAGAAAATAAAAGAGATTAGACATAAAGATTTATAGTGGTTCGGCACTAACTCACTTACATCCACTCTCCAAGACTCATCTTGAGATCCTCCACTATGTTATCTCTCTTCAAGTATAAGAGACAAATTGACTTTACAATGAAGTAGATCAACACCTAGATTTGATCTTTGTCCCACTAGATTTCTAAAGGTTATAGTCAACCTCTCTACCCTTTTTATTTTTGCAGAGAATAGAAACTCACATCAAGATATTAAATCCCATATAAAGAGAAGGTTGCTTGATAACCTATTATACCATAACTTTTTACCTAAGCTATTACACAAAAGTTTTTCATTCAAAAGCCTCTAATTCACAGCAGATCACAAAAATCTATATGGACAGAATGAAATGCAATTAAGCACAACAAAGACAGAAAATAGATTTTGAAAACATAATTAACGTTCAGAACTTTTTTCAGAAAATGTGGTATCAAAATTTCTTTTCTCTTAAAAATATCTCTTGAAGCAAATATATGAAAAGAAATGAAGTGGGTAGAGAAAGAGAGTTTTGAAAAATATCTCTTGAAGCAATAGACTCTTACTCTACTTAAAATCACCACATTTTCAAAGGAAATAAGACGGTTTTATAAGAGGGATGGAGATCCCATTTGAAAATATTGCTTTTATGAGTATTTTGATTTTTCAAAAATAAAAAGATAGCTTTCCAAAAATAAAAGGTGAATGAATCTTTTACGAATACTCATTTATTTATTATAAAAATTATTTAAGTCAAAATCTTTTTAATTTAGTTAAGTGAATTTTAAGATTAAAGATTTGACTTCTCTTTTTAAGGCAACTTTCAAAAATATATTAAAAAGATTTTTAAGAGAGATAAAAATATATTTTATTTTTATAAACGAATATTCTCTCTATCCTACAATAAATCAAGATACTAACCCTTATAAGATCTTCAATAATCTTCAAGTTCTTCGAAGAATTTTGAATTGTAGAAACTTGACTTCTTTTAACATTTTCCATAAAAATCTACATAAAGCAACTTAACACATATAATAATATTAATTTTTTTTTTTGCATAATCATCAAAATCTCAAAATTAAATTGACCATTGAGCCAACCATCTCCTCCTTTTTAATGATGAAAAAAGTGATAAATTTATCAAATATAAATCAAGTGCTCCCCTTAAGTTTATGAATACCAACAAATATACAAGTTTTAAATATAATAGATTTATCATGAAGTAAAAATTAGAACACATATAAAATTACTCCTAAATAAGTGCAATTAAAGCATAAGAGATTTAGAACAAAGCTTAAAAATAGAAATTGACTTTCAGAATTAGAACATAGTTCTAAGGTCTATTAATCAGAACATAAAAGCGTATTCTATTCACATAAAAATAAACATTAGATCCAAAACATCACAAGATTAGAACACAAAATGAAAAGATTTGGTACTTAAACAAATATGCCTGTGTTTTCCTCTAAGTACTTAAACATCAGAATGTACTTGTGTATTCTCCCCCTTTTTGTCATCATAAAATAGGGTTATCAGATCAAAGCAAAAAAGATAATAAAAATATAAAAAGTCTAAGTTACTAACACAAACAAAAATAAACAAAATAAGAAAAATAAATAAAAGTTCAAAAAATAATAAAACAAATAATTAGAACATGTTGGCAAGAGGTTGCTTGAGTTTCTGAATCTGTCCTTTGCCTTTTAGAATGTTTGAGGTTTTGAGTAGGTGAGGTTTCAACTAGATTCTCAGATCTCTTAAAAGAAAGATCTACAGGCTGCATGCCTCTCCAGTTTGGCGACCTCCCAACTGTGCGCTTGAATCTCTTTGGCCGATCAGAGGATGGAGGGAAACGTGTAGATTTTACCTATAGAGTAGCCAGTCTCCTTGTACTTATATTTTTCATTTTCTTCATTAAAGCAATTAGCGACTGAGTGTGAGTTATTACTGCTTTTCCATGCTTAATGGCTTCGTCAAGCTCATTATTGTGCTCCTCAATGACCTGCTGCTCTACCTCTGTCATTATGGTCTGTCTTTCTGAACAGGAGACTTTCTAGTTTCAGTTTCAAACTCCTTTTCTTTTTCATCACTTATCTCTAATTTCTCAGTTTCAGGATCACTAGTGTCTTCAACTGCTACTTCTTCCTCATCCTTTCTAGCCATTTCAGGCTCATTTACTCCAAGATCCATAGATTCATCTGTCTCTTTAGATGCTTCTTTCTTATCTTCAATCTCAACTTCTTTTTCTATTTCTTTTTCTGGTTCCATCTCTGATTCAACTTCTTTCCCTTTTTCTTCTTCTATTTCTGCCTCCTTTTCTTTTTCTAATCTTTCTTTTTCTTTTTCTAACTTTCTCTTTTTCTTTTGACCTTTAAATTTCTCTTTTTCTAAACTTATTTTCTCTTTTCCTTTCTTCATTTTCAATCTTTCTTTCTCAATACCTTCTTTTTCTTTTTCTTCTTCATCCTCCACATCTTTTGATTTTAAAGAATTGCTGTCTAATTTAGAAACATTGTAGCAACTTTTCTTTTTCAAATCTACTCCTAGAAACTCAAATATAGGAGTTAACACCATACCATAGGGTAGCTTTTGTGGATTGCTCTGCATTTATCACAAATAGTATGATATAAATTGAAAGGCTTATTTTCAACTATATGCCACATTATGCACAGTTCAACCTGATTTGCATAAGTATGAGAATTTCTCTTAAGATAGATGTAGTGTACAACTAACTTATAAAACCACTTCATATTCTCATTAAGATTAGAGCACTCAATCATAGTCTATTTTTCTATATATTCCCTTCTAGTGATTTTCCTTATAAATTCATCTTTTTTGTAATCATCAACCCTAATGGTTTCCTTAATCTGTTACCCTAGACCCAATATTTGGAATTTTATAAATATTGCTTAGGTCTGTGTAGGATAACACTCGGATTTCTCCATCAATTTTCACCGAGAACATTTATGGATCAGTGATTCTAAGAGAACCATAGAATTCCTTCATGATACTCTCATAACAAGGTTTAGTCACAGATAAGAACTTCAACCATCCTTGAAACTCAAAAAACTCTCTAAAATTGAATTTTGGTTTCCCAAGAACTTCCAAACAATCATATAAGAGTGCATCAGTGAGTTTGGGGATAAGACAGACTTACCTTTGCCACGAGAAGCCAAACACTTTTCTTTCGCCTTTTCTTTTTCTTTCAATATCTCTGTTTTGCTTTTTGATTTCTCTTTCCTTGAGCTTGATCCCATTATCGATTTCTTTAGTTTCGTCTCTTGCCTTTTATACTTCTTGGTCAGTTTCATAAGTTGTAGTTTCTCATTAGTCATGGAATTAGAAGAGGTGGAGGAATCAGTCTTTGCCGTGTCTCAGATTTTAGAGCAGAGAAGAATAGGGTTTCGTTGAATGATAGATAGAGATAGAGGAAATAACGTTTTTGTTAAAGAAACAAAAAATAATTGAGAGAAGTTATAGATTTAGAGAGAGAGAGAGAGAGAGAGAGAGAGAGAGAGAGAGAGAGCAACTTAAAAGAGAAGTTATGAGAGAGGCGTGTGAGAGAGAAAGAAATAAATATAACAGTTAAAAACTAAAACAATTTGAAAATAAAAAAAATTTGAATAAACAAACTAACACAAAAAAATTGATGTTAAAAAAATGCAATGAAAAGAATAAAATAAAGAAATAAAAGAAAATAAAAAAATTGACCATTTTGTTTTGTTTAATAAATATATAATCTGATGGTGAGATTAGAATTCCATATTAGAGCTTTATATAGCTCTTTTAGACACAAATATGATTTTTAAAGAAACATTCACATAGAATAAGACTTTAGAAACAAAAAACAAAATAGGTTTTTCAATTTTAAACATAGAAAGCATTTAGAACATACTTATAGTGTTCTGAAGTTAAGAGTTTAGAACTAACATACCTAGTTCTCTTCTAATCAAGCAAAATTGGCTTTCATTTAAAGGCTTAATGACAATATCTGCCAATTCCTTTTCAGTAGGGATGAACTCAACCACTATATTTCCTTTTTAACATGATCATGTATGAAGTGATGTCTGAGTTCTATATGCTTGGTTCTGGAGTGCTGGATTGGATTTTTAGATAAGTTGATAGCGTTTATGTTGTCACATCTGATTGGAATTATTTTTAATTTCATACCATAGTTTGCCAATTGTTGTTTGATCTATGGAACTTGTGCAACACAACTTCCAGCAACAATGTACTCTACTTCTATAGTAGAGAGAGCAACAGAAGTCTGCTTCTTGCTAAACCATGATACAAGGGTGCTCTTTCTATCTATTCTACTTCCTGCAAAATCAGAATCACTATACCCAACAAGATCAAATGTATCACCTTTACAATACCACAAACCAAGATTAGAAGTTCCACAAAGATATCTTAGAATACTTTTTACAACAATTAAATGAGATTTTTTGGGATATGATTGAAATCTAGCATGTAAACAAACAACAAAGTGAATGTCAGGTCTTCTTGCAGTTAGATATAGTAAGGAACCAATCATACTTCTAAACAACTTAATATCCACATCCTTTCCATTTTCATCTTTTTTTTTTTATTTTGAGGATCGAATTATTAGTGTGCTACATACCTTAGCATTCTCCATTTTGGACCTTTTTAATAATTCTCAAATATACTTGCCTTGGTTTATGAAGATTCCACTGTCACATTATTTAAATTGAAGTCTAAGGAAGAATTTTAATTCTCCCATCATACTCATTTCCAACTCACCCTGTATAATCTTAGAAAATTTCTTATAAAGAAGGTTATTAGTAGAGCCAAAGATTGTGTCATCAACATAGATTTGCACAACTAGAATATTAGGTTCTTTGTTTTTAATAAAGGTGTTATATCCATCTTTCCTCTAAAAAAATCATTTTCTAATAAAAACTTAATCTTTCATACCAAGCTATAGGAGCTTGTTTTAAACAATAAAGAGCTTTAGTATGTTTGTAAACATGGTTTGGTTTATCAAAAACTTCAAAACTAGGTGGTTGTTTTATATACACTTTTTCATTTAGAAAACCATTTAGAAAAGCACCTTTCACATCCATTTGATACAACATGAAGTTTTTAAAATAGGAAAATGCACAGAGCATTCTAATGGCCTTAAAATAGGCAAATGCACAGAGCATTCTAATGGCCTTAAGTCTAGTAACTGAAGCAAAGGTCTCATCAAAATCGATGCTATCTTCTTGGTTATAACCTTGAGCCACTAATCTTGCTTTGTTTCTCACAACATTACCATGTTCATCAAGCTTATTTCTAAACACCCATTTTGTTCCAACAATAGAATGGTTTTTAGGTCTAGAAACAAGTTTCCAAACTTAGTTTATCTCAAAGTGATTTAGTTCTTCTTGCATAAGCAAGAATCCAACTGTCATCATTTTGAGCATCTTTTAAAGTCTTAGGTTCTAATTGAGAAACGAAAGCAATATTGCCAAAATATCTTTTAAGTTGAGCTCCAATCATCATTCTTTCTGAAGGGTTGTCAATGATGTTCTCTTGAGGATGACACTTGTAGAATCGCCACTTCTTTAGTAAATCAGAAGCTCCATTTTCTATTTTTGGCATTTGACTTTCAGTTATGTTCTAATCTTCATATTCATTTTCTAGTTCAACTTGATTATTATCATTTTGCCCATGTTCTGACTATTCTGACTGCTCACTCTACTCATATTCTAGATGTTCTAGTTGTTCTGATTATTCATTCTGCTTTTCTTTATCAAAATCTACAACGTCATCATTTTCTAAAATTTTGGAAGTCGAATTAGATTCGTCAAAAACAACATGAATATATTTTGCTACAACTAGAGTTTTCTTATTGAACACCCTATATACTTTACTTTTACCAAAATATCCTAGAAAAATTGCTTTATAAGATTTTGCGTCAAATTTAGCAAGTTGATTTTTCTTATTATATAGAATAAAGTATTTACAACCAAAAATAACCATTGTTTGGCTTTTTACCTTTGTATAGCTCATATGGAGTCTTTTTCAGTTTAGATCTTACTAATGCTTTGTTTAGAATATAATAGGCTATGTTAATAACTTCTACAAAAAAAAATACTTTGGCAAGTTAGAATCACTCAGCATGGTTCTGGCTATTTCCTGGAATGTTCTATTCTTACATTTTACTACTCCATTCTGCTGAGGTGTCGTAAGTGTTGAGAAGTTATGGAAGATTCTTGGTTCCTTGCAAAAAGCATCAAATTTTTTTTTTTTTTTAAAATCTCTTCCGTGGTCACTTCTAATTGCAAAGATGCTATATCCTTTTACAAAGATGAATAAATAGGTCATATGACTTATCCTTACTTCTAAGGAAGAGTGTCCAGGTGAATCTAGAGTAATCATCAATAATGACAATTGTATAAGATTTACCTCCAAGACTAGAAGGACTAATGGGTCCAAATAAATAAAGGTGTAACAATTCTAAAGGTCTAGAAATTGAAACGATGCCCTTAGCTTTAAAAGATGTTCTGGTTTGCCTACCCAATTGACAAGAGTCATAAATGTGATCTTTTTTAAATTTTCAACTTTGGTAAATCGCGAACTAGATCTTTCTTAGATAGTTTAGAAATAAGGTACATGGTTGTATCTTTAAGTCTTCTATGCCATAAACAACTAGAATTATCAATAGAAACTAAGAATATGTCTAAGTTATGCATATTAGAAAGGTATACTAAGTATATGTTCCCAAACATTTTTCCCATAAAACGAGTTTTGTTGTCGTGCATGTTCTGAACTTCACAGCAAGAGGGTTCAAATATCACTCTTTTATTTTTATCACAGATCTAACTCACACTTAACAATTTATAATCTAATTCTTCTATGCATACATCTTTTATTAAAGG
Organism: Jatropha podagrica; assembly: GCA_947857235.1. Classification (NCBI taxonomy): domain Eukaryota; kingdom Viridiplantae; phylum Streptophyta; class Magnoliopsida; order Malpighiales; family Euphorbiaceae; genus Jatropha; species Jatropha podagrica. The sequence goes on from CANUEP010222404.1 coordinate 30,474, forward strand.
ATTAGAACCTACCACACCAATACCAACAATTTTACCTTTTGTTTTGTCTCCAAAGCTCACTGTACCTCCCTTCTTCTTTTCTAATCTGGCGAAATTCTTTCTATGCTTAGTTGTATGCCTAGAGCAAGCACTGTTCATATACCACATTTTTGTTCTCAGTTTACTCCTTAGGCACACCTGAAAAGATCATGCAGATTTAGGTATCCAACATGTATTGGGTCCCAGGGGATTAGTGGTAATAGGTGTATTCATTTTGCCATGATTTTTCTTTTAGTTAAGACTGCTAAATTTTTCAAAATAATTATGATGTTCTTATGTCACAACATTAGAAATGACATTTTTCTTAACAGAAACATGAATTTTTCTTGAAGTGCTATCGTAGCTAGAACTTGTCTTTTCTTTAGAAAATGATTCTGATATTGACTTTAGAATTCTAATCTCAATTTTCAAAGATTCATTTTCAGAATTCAAACTTTTACATTTCTCTTCACAGTGTTTCATATTTTCAAAAAAAAATTTAATACATTCTTTTAGATTTTTTATCTCTATGATAAAATCTTTGCACGTGACTTTTTGATACAAAGCATCTTTCAAATGATCACATTCAGTTTTCAACTTTTAGTAATCCTTCTTTAGAACTCTATGCTTTTTAGCAAGCTTTTCAAATTCAGTACAAAGATTATTACAAGTGTCTAGAAGATCACTTTCAAATTCAACTTCAGAGATACTTACATCACTTTCATCATGCTTTTGGCCTGTTGCATCTGCTTTGCTATTTTCAACTTTCTGTGTCAGATTGCTGATTTCTTTGGAGTTAGAACCAATAGTGGCCATCAAACAAATATTTGCAATCTCCTCCTAGTTACTTTGATTTTAAGAATTAGAATCGTCTGAATCATTCCATACAACTACAAACGCCTGCTTCAGATTTTCTTTCTTTGACTTCTTTTTCAACTTAAGACAATTGGGCTTGATATGGCAGGGTCTGTTGCATTCATAACAAACCCTTTCAGAAGATTCTTTCTTAGGCAAGTTACTATTTTTAAGTGAAAATTTTTTTTTTATAAACTTTTTTTGTGGCCTTCCACCTTTCTTATATAACTTCTTGAATTTTCTAGCAAGAGCTAGATCATTACTATCAAGATCAGAAGATATTTCTTCACTAGCAACTACTTTCAAAGTTAGTCCTTTCTTTTTCTTATCTTTTACAGTCAAAGAAGATTTCATCTCTTCTGAAACAAGAGCTCCAATTAAATAGTCGTAGGTTACCAGAGCCTTTTTATAGTTCATAACAGTTCCTATAGAATCCCATTTTTTAGGTAGGATTCTAAGGATGTTCTTAACAAGCTCATCTTCTAAAACTTCTTTTTCGAGAGTTCTTGAAGGATTAACTATGTTTGTGAATCTAGAGTTTAGTTCAACTATAGTTTCTCCTTCATTCATGCTAAACATTTCACAACCTCCAAAGGATATTGATTCTCGATTCCTTACACGATCTGTTCCCTTATAGGTAACTCTGAGTTTTTTCCAGACTTCTTTTATAGACTTATATCTAGAAACTTTATTGTAATCTGCTGGATCTGATGCACAGTGAAGAATATTAATTGCTTTTGTATTAGTAGAAATGTCACTCCAATCAACATCAGTATATTCTTCTTCTATTTTTTGGCATACTTTGAGTTTTAACGGTTTTCTTTAGAATACATGGACCAGTAATGATGTTCCTCCAGCAATTTATATCAACTAATTTTATAAAGTTTTCCATGCTGATTTTTAGTAAGAGTAATTAGAACCATTGAACAGAGGTGGTCTAGAAATAGATTGACCTTCTGATGATGTAAGAGGAAGTGCGGTTGCCATGAGATCTTATCTCTTAAGCGTTTAAGCTTAGGTAAGTCAAGAGTCGATGCTCTAATACCAGATTGTTGGTCCTATTTATATATGGCACAACCCAAGAGGGGGGAGCTGAATTGGATTTTCTAAAAATTTGAGAGTTTAAAGCACAAGATCAGAATTATGTTTGTGGTGGAAATAGAAAGCATTTGTGAAAATCAGTTATCAAGTTTAGAACTTTCTCATAAAGTTATTACAAGTTTAGAATGACTCTGTGAAGAGCAACATTGCATTTGGAACTGCTTTACAAAGCTTATACAAAATTAGAAAGACTCTGTGAAGAATAGTTATTACGTTTAGAACTTATTTCATAAAACTTATGCAAGATTAGAAAACTGATTTGAAGTTAGTTGTAAATTATACTTTAATATAGAAGGACTAATTAGAACTTAGTATAATCACAATGCAGAAATTTAGAGTTTTAATAATCCACAAAGATGAAACTCATTTACATTTAGAAACAGGAACTTATTAACTACTAAGTGTTTATAAAAACATTAACGATTGTGTAAATAGATAATAATCAAGTAGAAATTTAGAAAATAAAAGAAATTAAATACGGAGATTTATAATGGTTCGGCACTAACTCACCTACATCCACTCCCCAAAACTCATCTTGAGATCCTCCACTATGTTATCTCCTTTCAAGGGTAAGAGACAAACCGACTTTATAAGAAAATAGATCAACACTCAAATCTAACTTTTGTCCCACTAGATTTCTAAATGTTCTAGTCAACTTCTACCCTTTCTGTTTTTACAGCGAACAGAAACTCACATCAAGACATTAAGTCCCACACAAGGAGAAGATTACTTGATAACCTATCATACCATAGCTTTTCACCTAAGCTATTACACAAAAAAATTTCATTCAAAGCCTCTAATCCGCAGTAGATTATAGAAATCTATATGGACAGAGAGAAACACAATTATAAGCACATGAAGAATAGAAAATAGATTTTGAAAACAGAATTAAATTTCAGAATTGTTTTTCAGAAAATATTGTTATCAAAATTTTTTTTCTCTTAAAAGTATCTCTTGAAGCAAATAGATGAAAGGAAATGAAGGGGGTAGAGAGAGAGAATTTTGAAAAATATCTCTTGAAGTAATAGACTCTTACTCTTACACAAAACCACCACATTTTCAAAGGAAAGAAAATGGTTTTATAAGAGGGATTAAAATCTCATTTGAAAATATTGCTTTAATGAGTATTTTGACCTTCTAAAAATAAAAAGATAGCTTTTCAAAAATAAAAAGTCATTGAATCTTTTACAAATACTCATTTATGTATTACCAAAAATATTTAAGTCAAAATCTTTTTAATTTAGGTAAATAAATTTTAAGATCAAAGATTTGACTTCTCTTTTTAAGGCAACTTTCAAAAATATCTCAAAAAGATTTTTAAGAGAGATAAAAATAGACTTTGTGCTTATAAAAGAATATTCTCTCTATCCTACAATAAATGCTAAGATACTAACTCCTACAAGATCTTCAATAATCTTCAAGGTCTTCAAAGAATCTTAAATTATAGGAACCTACATTCTTTAGCATTTTTCATAAAAATCTGCATAAAATAACTTAGCACATACAATAATATTAAATTTATTTATTTTGCATAATCATCAAATCTCAAGATAAAATTGATTCTTGAGCCAACACAATAAAATGCTTCTAAAACATCTTTTACGAGTTGAAGAAAAGATTGTAATTTCCAAGCGGAATTTTGTGAATTCGTTCGGTGTCAGCCTCCACAACTTGAGAGTTAATTATTTATCGTATGTCCTCATTTATTGTAAGGGGAGTATTCTTTTTTCCTATTTTTATCTTTTTGTGCTTATTATTTAGCATTGAGGACAATGCTTGTTTTAAAGTTTAGGGTATGACTGAATTTTTAAATTTTTTTATTGTTTTGTGTTGTGTTTTGGTAATGTAAATATTCTAGCTTTATTAAATGTTTCTTTCATCCTAATACATACTTAAATTCATTGATTGAATGAATTTTAAATAATGAAATTGTCAAATGATAAGATTATAGCTTGATATTGACTATCATTGCTCTTATAGATTTATGAACAAACTTGTTTATGCTAAAAATTCTAAATCTTTTATAATTTTTTATTTGCTTCTTTTTATTTCTTTGAAGTTGTAGGATTTATTTTTTTATAAATATTTATTTTATATGTACAATAAAAAGTAGCATCTAATAAAATGTACAATGACAAATTAATAAAGCAAATTGGGCAATGTGCGCGCCTCCATCTAGTTATATATATAAGGGAGAGTAATGGTTGTTGACGAGTCACTTTCTTTAACGAGTGAAACCCTATATTTGATTTTAACTTAGTTAGGAAAATTTGAAGATTTTGGAGAGAAAATGTATCTCCCTTACCTCTCTCTAATTTATGGCTTTTATGGATTTCACATAATGCCTCTTTCAAAATTAATCTCTAATTTATAACTTTTAAACACAATGGCTTTTGAATAGAAACTCTTTCAAAGTTCTCTTATAGTTTTAAATTCTCAATTAGTTCAATATTTTTATGTTAAGAATGTTTGAGATAAAATTATACAAAATCAACTTTGAGATAAAATTTTAATATTAAATTTATTCTATATTAATATTACAGGTGAAAAAAATAAATTAGTTGTATGGATTTTGGATCAGTAATTATTTTTTGCATGTGCCAAATTTATTTTTAGATAAAATTTTAACATTAAGTTTGTTCTATATTAATATTGCCGGTGAAAAAGGGTATTAATTATATGGATTTGGATCAATAAAGGTAGACATTGACCAAAAATAAATATTTACAACTAATGTAATTTTTTAGATGTGCCTTAATCGAATAAAATGATGGCATAACCATTTTAATTTGAATAAACTTCTTTATCCCCTTATTTTCGTTTATATATTTCTTAAGAATCGTGTTTCACTTTAATTAGTATAAAATTTTTTAATTCTACATGTTAATATTTAAATTTAAATTATAAAATATTATATAGTCATACGAAGCACAAAAAATCTCCTGTAATATATATACAATATTGAAGGAAAAAAAAAATGCTTCAAAAAATTTATGTGCACTCCATATTAATCATTTCGAATGACTTTCTCCACGATGATTTTTTTTCTTATTTTTCCGTTGTTTTTTTATTTTTTGAGTTTTGATTGAATTCTTTATTTATTTATGTTTATGTGTGGTTTTTTATTTTGTAACTTCAATCCAGATATGCCATTGCCTTTTCTTGGATTAAGATAATATTAATTCTTTAATCTCTTTTTTTTCTGTGCATCGAGTGATATTTTTTTTAATCTTTATTTCTTTAGTAATATTTTATTTATTATCTGTCATCAATTATACGAGTCGCATGTTTGTAAGTATAAGAAATATCATGTTGATAGAGATGAAGAGTGATGAAGAGGAAAGAAAAGCTATCTATTAATCAATTTATGTATTTTTTAAATATAAAATATTTTTAGTGGATAGCAGAAAATTGTAAATTTTTTATTCATTGTCTCATATTCATATTCATATATATATATATATATATATATATATATATATATAAATTTTAGTTATTTATAATTTTTTATATATTATTCTACAATTATTAAGTCAATATATTTTATTATTTGGATTTTGAAAGAGTTTTACTGGTAGTGGATAGTCACAAATGAAAGTATAATATTTATTTATTTATTTATTATTATTATTATTATTATTTTGTCAAGAGAAATATCTTTATACAAAATGAACATTTACACCTAAGTTAAAATAATATTCCTATTATTAAAATCTTTTTTCATTAACTGGATGCTTTTATAGGTCAAAATAAAATGACATACTATACTCATATTCACCAAATTGCTAAAAACAACAATAATTGAGAGGATTCGAAAGCAACATCTCCTACCCCCTCAAATAAACGAGAAAATCAACCAGACCACCACATGATTAATTTTTATTATTTAAATTTTATAATCACTTATATCTAATAATTATATTTTAAAAATTAATATACATTTTCTATAATAATTTATAACTACATTTCAGTTTTAAATTTTTATTTTTATTAGATTATTTAAAATACTTTTTAAGTTTAAAAATTATTTTTTATTTATAATAATTAATTACATTTATATTTGTATATTTATTATTGTTTAGTTTTAGATTAAAATTTTTAATTCTTTTGTGTCCATATATTTATAATAACTAGTGTTTTTTTGTAAAATACATTCCACATTGTTAGTATTCAGTATTACTTGTTGTTTATACTCATTAACTCATTTTTATATAATAAGTATGATTATAATTTTTCTCTTATATTCTCTATATATTTATATAATGTTAACACATGATTAATAATATTCACATCAAATAATATTTTTTAAATTAATTTTAATATATTAGGACAACATTAAAAGTAAAGTATATTTTATAAAATAATTATAGACAATAAAATGGAAAAATTATTATTAATTATAAAATTATACTTGAATTTAAACTTTAATTAGCATCTATTTTTTAAAAAAAAATAATAAATAATATGATCTAATGTTATTGAATGTTGATTTAAACTCATGAAAAACTTAGATATAGATAAATAGGTAAATTCAAAAACTTTAAAGTGATATATATATATATATATATATATTGCATTTTAAAGGTTATTTCAAAATTAAAATAATGATATGTTTTTTAAACAATTAATATCATAAATAATGAATTGAAAACTCAATTAGGATAATATATTAAAATAATAATATTACCTTTTAAAAAAATAATAATATTAAAATAATATAGTAATATACTTTTTTTGATCAATTAATAAAAAAGAATTAAAAATTATAATTTATTAATTATAAATTTTTCAATAATTTAATAAATTCAAACTATTATCAATTATTCAATATGTAAGGATATTTTAAAAATTCTAAATTTTCATGACCGTTATAACAGGTAATCTCATTATTATTCAATTTCTACTATTATTTATAGTATTATCCTTTTTTATAACGTGTTTTACATATTGACTATACTCATTATATATTTTTATTCTTTTAATTTTTTTCTATATAATTTTAAAGTATAATGATTGCAATTTTCGCAAGTGCATGAAACCGCAACAAGTAATAAAGAGTGAGTAGAGTATCGTCTTATGAAAATTGCATACCAAATACCAAAATTATTTTAATATATTATTATTTAAACGATAATAAAGAGAATATTTATAAAAATAAAGTAAAATAAACTGAAATAGTAGAAAAGAATTCAAACAAAATTATTTAATGAAAAGAAATCAATGTTTAAAAGTTACTAGGAATATTGACTTCACTTAACTCTACCCAATTTATTTTATTAGTTTGTTAATCAATTTTAATTGCTCAAGTAGAGAAAACAACCCTAGAGTCACTAACAAGCTCTTCCAATGTATTGTTAGCTATTTTAATCTCATTAATTGCCTATCTCCCGATAGTGCAACCAAATATGAATTAAATCACTAAGTTTTATGGTTTATTCAAGAATTCATAACCTAAGGTCATTAAATTATGAAAACCTCCCATGAGTCAAACCATATAGCTTCTGCATTAAGTTATTATTCTCATGTAATTTATTACCCTTTTCTTATCAACAATCCTTCTTTGGATAGCGATTAATGAAATAAATCACTCAAGGAGGGAAACTCTGTTGGAAAACATTAAGTTCAGTAATAAATTATAACTTGAACAAAGAAAAATAAATCTAATATCATAAATTGGAGTAGAAGTTAAGCTACATCAAATCCCTAGTATGAGAGGTTAGTTCGACATAGTAATTAAATAGAACTCAATATAATTTGAAAATAATTCCGTAAATAATAAGAATTAATGAAATAAAATAAGATTAAGAGTTTAGAGATAAAAACTAGTCAAACAATAGCATAGACGACTCCCTTGATTATTTACACAACTTGATTGCTTGAAATCATATAAAGGGAGAAAAACTAAGAAAGAATGGAACTAAGATCTAAGATTCGATGATAAATCAATTGATGCCTAATTGTTGTTATGATCTCTCTTTATATAGACTTCATAAGGTGTTTTCGAATTCGAATAGGAAACTGATTTTGAATTGGACTCTTTTCTGTTTGAGAGTCTCCTTTTATCAGGTTGTGCTTGAGCGATGCTTAAGATGGGCCCCTTTTATATTTCATGCAGCCCATGCACACGCCACGCCCACGTCTCAAATTTGCACAGGCTAAGTAACAAAATTTGCCCATGTCTCAGTAGGTGCCACGGCCGTAACACTGCATGGCTTGCCCGTGTGTTTTTCTGACTTGGCCATATTGAGCTTTTAGACTTTCAATTTTAGCCCCAACCTTCTTTGATGTATTTTTTTGGCTATTTTCCTATTAAAAATCCTTCAAATTAAGTTTATTAAGAATCGCGGCAACTTACTAGAAAACATAAATAAATCTAAGTGAAAAATTAATCAAAGTAATAAAAAATATAAAAATTCCTAATAAAAACTAAGCTATAAATACTATAAAAATATTACCTATCAAAATTTTCCAAACTTAAACCATTGTTTGTCCTTAAACAATAAAAACAAAACAAAAGTAGCTTAATGAGGTTGGAGATAATTATTCACAAACTTAAAATATAAAAAATCTATTAACATGAAAAAAAATCAAGTGTTTTCTATGCTAGCTATATTTTTGCAAAAATTCAAACTCTTAACAAATCACAATCTTTAGTATGAATATAAATTATCATGACTTCAACACCAAGAATTAATCAAATCATAATAGATAACATATGAATTTTCACAAAACTTATTAACCTTTGAAATATATAGATGATGAAATTAAGTTTATAATTCCCATAGGCAAAATTAGCTATTCCTTCTCCACAATTTTAATTGCTACACCATTATCAAGATCAAAAGGTCTTTTACCAGGATTGTAATGGGGCTTATGGGGTTGATTTTTTTAAGTTAAAAGAAATGGATATAGGAAATCAAAGAGTGCAAAAATGTATAATGTCAAGATTTTGATCTCATAAAAACATATACCTTTATTCACAATGGAAGGTTTTCTTGGAATTTCTCACTAGCTTATTACTAGAGATGCTTTTAGTAAGGTCTTTTTGTAATTCTTGAGTAGTTTCTTCCTTGCTTAAGATTTCCCCAAACTTGAATTTTTTTTATTGATCTTTATTTTTCTTTTTCTTTTTCTTAGGGTGCTTCTCTTTTTTCTTTCTTCTAATTTCTTAGGGTAAAAGTTTAAACAATCAGGTTTAAATGGCTAGATTTTAGTATGGGTAACAAGAAAAATATTGGTAATAGACTTCAAATTGGTTGCAATGGTTATAAATAACTTATGGTGGTCTAGGCTAAATTATTTAGTTTAACAAAGAATGACTATATTATTTTTATCTAATGTGAGCACTTTAAAAATTTTGTCTTAAAAGAATTTTCAATTTTGTTCTAAGAATGCCAAGGTTAATTAAATTTTGATCAAAACATATATATATCTATCATAATCATTTAAAAAATAGGTGTTTATAATCTTAAAAACAAATATTCAAGCAAGAAATATTATTAAGTTAAAAAGGTCAAATTTAAACTAAAACATGCTATAATAGAAAAATAACTAAATTTATAACAAATTATTAAATTATGATAATTTTTAATTTTTGCTTATAATCATTCTAACAAAAAAAACTAATAAAATAGCAAAAAGTTCTCTTCCCCAACTTAATCTAGCACATTGTCCTCAATGTGAAAAATTAAATAATTCTCCAAACTCGAATTCATGTCTCAACACAAAGTGTAAGAATTATGAAATAAAAATGAGCTAAGAACCTCTTACCACCATTGTATTGAGCAATACAATTAAAATTTAGGGAATATAGCTGATGGTGTGGTGGATTCTCCGGTGGTGGTTCCTCTTTTCCCTCTTGGTGGATTTTGCACGGGAACTAGAGCATTTAATTGTGCTCTTAAAGAAGAGGAGGTTCTTTGTCTTTTGGGTGCCATGGGTAAGAGATTTGGTGAAGAAGAAGAGAAAAGAGGAGAAAATAATGGTGGTTACAAAGGTTTTTAGAGAGAAAGAGAGTGGCTATAGTGGTTTCTAGAGAGAGAGAATTGAGAAGAAGTTGAAAAGATAAAGGTTAGGGTTGAAACTGTACCTTTAAATGCTTCCTCCCGAATGTGCCTTGGGTGTGGCTTGGTGTGCCACAGCCGTGGCACGCTTGTCCGCGATCATGGCTGTGCTGGGCATGCCACGAGCATGGCGTGTGCCTGTGGAGTGCCCTGCCTCCCATTTGGCTCTCTCTCTCTCTCTCTATTTTTTTTTTTACCTGCTGGGCACTCTGTGGCCATGGAGTGTTCTGAATGTCATGGGATTTTTGTGCTGTGGTCTATCAAATGTCGCTCTTGCACCACGGGCGTGGCCTGTTCATGCCACGGGCGTGGAGTGCACTGCCTCTCTAACTTTTTTAGTGTTTTTAAGCCACGGTCGTGGCGTTTTACACATCAGCCCGTGGATCTCCCTGACTTCGGTGTCTAAGTATCTAAAAATGCAGAAATTAATATTTTTAAGCTTGGGTAATTGAGTTAGATCATAAAATTACTCGAACAAAACAAATCAATGCTATTAAAACTATACTAAGAAGAAGAATTTATTCAAAACCAAAATAAAATATGGGTTGTCTCCCATAAGCACTTTTGTTTAATGTCGTTAAGCTCGACTTTTGAATGGCGAGCTTCATGGAGGCTTTGAGTGGCTTGAAAATTTCTTCATCATAATCTTAGGCAAACATTCAGTCGCTCTAGTTTCTTTTAACTTGAAATTTGGCCAACCTAAAGTGTCCATGTGCTTTTTCAAATCCCGCAACAACTTTGTTTCTTGTTCATTAGATAAGAGAGATGAGATCACAATCGTAAAAGAATTTTTCTTACCTAAATATGCATATTTCAAATGGCATGGAAGTTGTTTCAATTCAAACTTAGGAGGTGCACTTCGCTTTTTAGTTTTGGAATAATGAATATCAATGAATGCAATAGATTGCCTTTTATTTTGCTCAAATTTATCTTCAAAATTAACGTCATGCAAAGTATTTTCCACACATTCATCAATATCATTGATTCTAAAATATTCATTATGATCCATAAGATGGTTGCAAGATTTAAGAACATCAAAGATTACCTCTTCTTTCCCCACGCTCAAAGTTAGTTTACCTTCATAGACATCAATTAACGCCCTCGCGGTAGCAAGGAATGGTCGCCCAAGAATGAGGGAACTTTTTTTATTTTCATAAATGTCAAATATAACAAAATCAATGGGAAAGATAAACTTACCTACTTTGATGAGCATGTCTTTTACAATTCCTCTTGGATATTTAACTGAATGGTCCGCCAATTGTAGAGACATTCTTGTAGGCTTGAGCTGCCCCAATCCTAACTCCTTGAACACTTTTGTAAGACATAAGATTTATACTTGCACTCAAATCAGCTAAAGTTTTATCAAAATCAAATTTACCAATGGTGCAAGGTATAGAAAAGCTCCTAAGGTCTTTTAAGTTTGGAGGCAATTTATTTTGAATGATTACGCAATATTCCTCCGTCAGCATTACTATTTTTTGATCATTAATCTTTCTCTTTTTTGCAAGAATTTTTTTTAAAACTTCGCATAATTAGGCATTTGAATAATAGCTTTTAAAAAAGGAATGTTAATATGAAGTTTTTAAAAACATTAAGAAATTTAAAGAAATTCTTATCTTCTTTAGACTGCTTTAGCCTTTGAGGAAAAGGGATAGGTGGCATATAAGGCCTGACTTCTCTTTTCTCTTTAAGATTGATGATGGGGGCTTGACTTTCTTTCTCGATCGCCTTTTCTTTTTTTACTTCTTTCCTTGGTTGATCTTCTAATTGCTTTTCATTCCTCAAGGTAATTGCCATCACTTGCTCTTTAGGGTTCCTCTCAATATTACTAGGCAATAAACTTTGAGGTCTATTAGCCATCATGTTTGCTAATTATCTCATTTGCACTTTTAAATTCCTAATTGCTGCTTGTTGGACTTTGAAATTCTCCCAAGTTTCATTCATGAATTCCATGTGCAATTTAAAGAGAGCAGTAAGAAGATCATCGTGAATCTTTGCCTCTCGAGGAGCAAAACCTGGTGGTGCATTCAAGGCATTATTTGGATTCCCATAAGAAAGATTAGGCTAATTCCTTAACATGTTATCATAAGTGTTAGAATATGGGTAATTATTTCTTCCCTTATTCATCATATAGTTAACTTGCTCCAAAGTTTAAGGGTTTAAATTATCCAACATGCATTCCCCAACTCCATGTTGACCATTACACCTGTCATACGCTTGTACAATAGAATTCACAGAATTAGTGGTCAATAAATCCAATTTTCTTACCATACTATCCACCTTTGCACTAAGCGCGGTTATGGCATCAATCTCGTAGACTCCTGCAGTCTTTTTCCTTTCCAAAGAATTTTGATAATGGCTATTGCTCTCCATCTCCTCTATCAAATCATAGGCCTCATCAATCCCTTTCCTTTTAAAGGATCCTCCAACAGCTGCATCCAAGGTAATCTTAATATTAGGAGATAATGCATTATAGAAAGTTTGTACCTGAAGCCATTTAGGAAGAGCATGATGTGGGAACTTTCTCAACAAGTCCTTGAATCTCTCCCAAGCTTCATATAAGCTTTCTTGATCATGGTGGGTAAAAGTTATTATCTTATTGTGCAGTTTGGTGGTCTTTGAAGATGGAAAGAATTTTACCAAAAATTTTCTAGCTAGCTCATCCCATGTGGTAAAACTTCCTACAAGGCATGATTGTAACCAAGCACGTGCCTTATCTCTCAAAGTGAAAGGAAATAATCTCAACCTAATATCATCCTCAAAAACTCCATTTTGCTTAAAGGTATCATAAATCTCTAAGAAATTAGTGATATGGGCCTTTGGATCCTCACTAGGTAACCCTTCATATTGGATTGAGGTAGAAAGCATTTGAATAATGACAGGTTTAATTTCAAAATTTTTAGCTTCTACCCTAGGCCTAGTGATACTAGAGGTGGTTCCATTGAGAGAAGGGGTAGTGTAGCCACGCAAAGTGCGAATAGGATTTCTTTGATTTTGTTCTAAATGGTGTTGCAGTATCCCTTGTTCCTCTTACTCCACTAAGTTATGAATCTCTTTTCCTAATCTAGCCATGGTTGATTGCCTTCATTGTTCATGCTCACGATTTCTTTTTGTTGCCTTGTTCCTTCGAGAAGTCATTTCAATTTCTGGATAAAAAACTAAATGTTCACTACTTTGAGAACATCTTTGCATAAACACCTGAAAGAAACCTTAGAACAATTAAAATAATAGAAAAATAAATTTCTAAATTAATAATAAATTAATTAGTATTGATATTGGTAACGTCAATTCCCGGCAACAGTGTCAAAAACTTGATCGCAATTTTCGCAAGTGCACGAAATCGCAACAAGTAATAAAGAGTGAGTAGAGTATCGTCCCATGAAGATTGTATAACAAGTACTAAAATTATTTTAATCTATTAATATTTCAACGATAATAAAGAGGATATTTGTAAAAATAAAGCAAAATAAACTAAAACAGTAGAAAAGAATTCAAACAAAATTATTTGATGAAAAGAAATCAATGTTTAAAAGTTACTAGGTTTATTGACTTCACTTAACTCTATCCAATTTATTTTATTAGTTTGTTAATCAATTTTAATTGCTCAAGTAGGGAAAACAACCCTAGAGTCACTAACAAGCTCTTCTGATGTATTGTTAGCTATTTTAATCCCATTAATTGCCTACCTCCCAATAGTGCAACTAAATATGAATTAAATCATTAAGTTTTATGGTTTGTTCAAGAATTCATAAATTAAGATCATTAAATTATGAAAAATCCCTATGAGTCAAACCATATAGCTTCTGCATTAAGTTATTATTCCCATGTAATTTATTACCCTTTTCTTATCAAAAACCCTTCTTCCAATAGCGATTAATAAAATAAATCAATCCATGGGAGAAACTCTGCCTGAAAGCATCAAGTTTAGTAATAAATTATAACTTGAACGAAGAAAAATAAATCTAATAACATAAATTAGGGTAGAAGTTAAGCTACATCAAATCTCTAGTATGAGAGTTTAGTTCAACATAGTAATTAAATAAAATTCAATATAATCTGAAAATAATTTCATAAATAATAAGAATTAATGGAAATAAAATAAGATTAAGAGTTTAGAGATAAAAATTAGTCAAACAATAGCATAGACGGCTCCACTGATTCTTTACACAACTTGATTGCTTGAAATCTTATAAAGGGAGAAAAACTAAAAAAGAATGGAACTAAGATCTAAGATTCGATGATAAATCAATTGATGCATAATTATTGCTGTGATATCTCTTTATATAGACTTCATAAGATGTTTTCGAATACAAGTAGAAAACTGATTTTGAATTGGACTCCTTTCTGTTTGGGAGTCTCCTTTTATCAGGTTGGGCTTGAGCAATGCTTAAGATAGGCCCCTTCTTTTATTTTCATGCAGCCCATGCACGCACCATGCCCACGTCTTAGATTTACACAGGCTGAGTAACAAAATTAGCCCATGTCTCAGTAGGTGCCACGATCGTGGCACTGCATGGCTTGCCCGTATACTTTTTTTATTTGGCCATGTTGAGTTTTTAGACTTCCAATTTCAGCCCCAACCTTCTTTGATGCGTTCTTTTTGGTTATTTTTCGGCTAAAAACCCTTCAAATCAAGTTTATCAAAAATCACGAAAACTTACTAGAAATATAAATAAATCTAAGTGAAAAATTAATCAAAGTAATAAAAATATAAAAATTCCTAATAAAAACTAAGCTAAAAATACTATAAAAATATGACTTATCATATAAATTTTATTTATATTAAAATAAATACAATTATTTAATTTGTATTCAACTTTGTCATATAAGTTATTTGTAATATTGCTTCTTATATACTTAATTCTATTTTTTTTATATAATATAGTGGTTTCAAAATAAAATTCAACTCAATCCCAAATTTATAAATATAGATTCTTAAAATCTTAATAATTGTTCAAAAAGAAAAGAAAATCAAGTCATTACTTAATCTCCAACCTTCTACCCTCAATTCCAAATCAATATCATTATACAATTATATAATGAAAAATGATAATAAATTATATTTTACTATTGGATGAAGAAAAGAAATGAACAGATGATCTGAATTGATAATAATAACTATTTTAGCTATAGTGATAATATTATTTTATCAGCGCATTAGAGAAAGAAATATATGTACATACACACAAATTCTTTAAACCTTGAAAAGTGACCCAAATAGAAATATTTATCTAGTTTTTCCAATTTTATAAGTATTATTTTCTTTCAAGTCAAATAAATTTAAAATAGAATAGATAAAATATTAAAAATATTTAATCATTAAGAGGCCATCAATTTATGGCCGGAGAGATATAAATCTCTTACTAAATTAAATTGATAGTAATTATAAATTAATTTAATAATAACAAGTAAAAAATTATTATTAAAAATAGAACTCTTTTTTGGAACTCAATGTATAGTAAGAAACAAATACTATATTAAAAAAATTATTAATTTGAATTTCAAAATCAACCTTCTTTAAGTGAAAATACTGTAATTTAACAAAATTTAATATTATAGAAAAGAAGATTATAAGAAAATCTATAAATGAAAATTACAAATCTAAAATAAATAAATTAATAAGTTAATTAATTAATAAAAAATGATTCCATAAAAGAAACATTCTATTCTCACTAAATAAATCCTCAATTTTTTGTACAAGTATCCCGAGTCCACTAAGGTAGAACTAAATCATACTTGTACTGAGTCGGTCTAAAAAAGGGTATAGTGCTTTCAGCGAATAGTTGCTCCATCAATAGATTGAACTCTCAACCTTACTTAAGAGAGAAAAATATTGAATCACTCATCTAAACACTCGTTAATATAAAAATATAATTTTCAAATTAGTTACAACTATTTTAAGATATTCTAAATTTTATTAAGAGCGATATCAAAAATCTTATTATTCCCCCCTTTTATTTCCACATTTATAGATGAATTTTTCTATATATCTTTGAAATTTATAATTCTATAAAAATAATTTAAGTAATGCTTATTGAATTTTTTTCATTTATTATTTAAGTAATTCTATAATATATTGTATGTATTTACTTTATTTTAGTTTACATATATATCTTTTATAATTCTTTTATTTGCTTCTTTTTATTTCTTTGAAGTTGTAGTATTTATTTTTTTATAAATATATATTTTACATATACAATAAAAAAATAATATCTAATATAATTTATAATAACACACCAATAAACCGTGCCATGCGTGGTTAACTATATTCTATTTTACCAATTTTCAGGTTAAATTACCCAATACCCATGTCTCATCTTTTTTTTTTTCTAATATTTGAAATCTAAAAATAAAATATAAACACCGCTAACTTCTAGCATAAGTAGAGTTGAGCATAGCTTTGTAAAATCAATCGAATCTACTCAATTTGAATTTTATAAAAAAACTGAATTTTCTAATTTATTTGATTTCTGTTTAGTCCAAATACATCTAAAGAAAATTAAATTTTGATTTATTCTATTTTTGTGTGCTTTACACTAATTTAGTTTAATTTGAATCGCAGGACACTGAACCAAACTTATATATTACATCGAAATAAATCAATTTGATTTATCTTAATTTTATATGCTTTAGACTAATTCGGTTTAACAGAGCACTGAGTTAAATTCAAATAGTTTTTTTTTTTTTTTTTTTTTTTTTTTTTTTTTTTTTTTTTTTTTGTTTTTTTCTGTTTGTGTGCTTTGTTTGGTTTGCTGTGTTGTGGGGGGGGGGGCCCCCCCCCCCCCCCCCCACTATAGATCGGATCCTAAATAGCAAAGCATCAGTTACCACATTCGCTTCACACAAATAGTATGATATGGTGCAATCATAGTCTTTGAAGAGTTCCGTCTATAGTTCCAAAGCCATTGATCGTTTACTGCCTCTTAAATTAGAAAGAAATGGATCAGTAAGTTGATTGATCCCAAAGATGTGTTTGTTGGTGGCTGGCTTGAGGGATAGTACAATACTAACTCATTAAAGAAAGAATGTTTAGATTTTGGCATTATAGTTGTAAAAGAGAGAAGAAGAAGTTTTGAAACAAGCAATTGGTTTGATGAATTTTCATACAAGGTTTAAGGTATATATAATACACAAAATAGTTCAAAAAAGGAAAATAATCTCCTAATATCTCCTAAAGTTCTCTTGGTATCCTTCTAATATATGCACAATCTACCCCAATAATTACAAGATTATCTCCTAATATCTCCTAAAGATCTCCTAGTATCCTTCTAATATATGCACAATTTACTCCAATAATTACAAGATTCTAACAATAGTTAAGGTTGCAAAGCGAAAAGGTGATCATATGACAACTTGTCACCGTCCATTCAAGAACTTGTGCAAACTGGTGCTTGAGTGTTTGTTTAAAACGAAAAAGAGCTGCTTAATTGTCAAGTTGAAGAGAACCAACAAAGCCCACGCAATTTCAATTCTGGTTTGTAATGTTGACATAACGATACCTACCAAATTGCATTCCCTATCCTAGAAAGACCTTAGGAAGATATTAGCACGATGCATGGCTCTTTCTAGTAGTGACGGATGGAATGAATGCTATATGTTACGTCAAGTCAAACCTTCAAATTAAATTTTTGTGGAATTTGGACGCAATGATTTCATTGGTACAGAAGTAAAGGAGGTTTAGTAGGAGACAAAAAAAGGTGTTAAAAAAGTTTCAATCTACCAGTTTCGTTTCCAAAAACTTAAAACTCAAATTTGCAATAAAAAATATGTTCTACATATTAAGATGTAATCAATATTTCATTTTTATAGGATTCCAAATAAACTTCTAGGATAAGCTAAACCTTTTAAAAGAATTTGAACAATTACCAAGTTGTGTGGTGTCTCTTTTGTTCTTTACACACATACCTATCTATCTATCTATCTATCTACATATGTAGACACACACTATTTCCATATCAAAATAATAGTCTAAATTAGTTCAGCACTGTAAATAAGTCAAGCTTAATTGAGCTCAAATTTAGCTTGTTAAAGATACACCCAAGTTTAAAATATCAAGCGTGAGCTTGAAACTCAACTCAATTGGGTTGTAAATGACCTAAGAGCTCGTTTGGTTCGTTTATAGGCTTGTCTACATTCTCGACTTGTTTAAAGGCTCATTTACAGCTTGCTTAAAAGCTCAACCTCAACCTCACCTAATGCAGGGGAAGAATATAGAGTAATTAATTCTCAACAATTAGGCTAGAATAAGATGATTTTGGTCGGAACAAAATAACATATCGGTTTCAAAGAAACCCATAGAATTAAGATTCTGAACTCATAGATAAAAAAATAATTCCTAAAACTAATTATTGCTGTCCTATTTATATTAGTTAGGACAAATCCTAAATCTATACTGAAAAATATTCCCAATTAGCTTAGACTCCTAGACTGAATAGTATTCCTATTTAGCTAAATCCTAAATAAAGAAGGAAAACTTAAATTATTTCTTGATTAATTAACAGTCTTTAAATAAAAGAAGGAAACTAAAAGAAAACTTCTGAATTAGTCTTGGATGCTCCTGAATCATTCTCCTCGGGTTTGAAAATAACTCAGCTTCCACGAGAAAAGTTTAGAGATTTCAGCCATGAGAATAGGATCAATTTGTGTAAACTTCTCCTTAGAATACCACGTGCTTAAGGTTTTTGCAAGGGCAACCAACATCACAAGCAATTCAAATAATCCATCATTTTTCTGAGCAAGCAAAGCTGGTTCAACAAAAGGAATTTTTTGTGTTTGCGCTAGCCTTCCACCTTAAGGATGTATTTCAACTTCATGGACTACTTGCTTCAAACAATCTGCTTTTGGCAGTTTTATGCTATCAACACCCACAAGCAAATACTTTTGTGAAGAACAACAATCTTCCTTTATTTTTCCACCTTCAATATTCCAGTCTTTTTGTTCTTCTATGTTAGGGGTAATAAGAACCTGCTGAATGGCAGCATTTTCTCCTTGGATAGAAACTAGATCAATTTCTTGCTGTTTTTCATCATCATACTCATCATAGATTGGTTCCATAAGGTCCTTGTTGCTGCCTTTACTGTTTTGATTGTCAAAATACAAAACTTCTTTCCCTTTTTCACTCTCCTTAGGGTCATCAACATCTATCAATATTGTTATTCCTCAAATCTAAATAATCTGCTGAATGTAACTCTCCATGAAGATCAGCTACTTCAATCTTCATCCCTTCACCATTCAAATCAAGGGTGTGTCGTGACAACTCTTCCAATCCACTTCGTACCACTCGATTTGCAGGTCCAGCTTCATGAAAAGAGTTTATGTCTGATGCGCCACGTCATTCCCTTCGTGTGCCCAAGATGAATTCAAAGTTTCAGTCCAATTAGTGGGCATAAGGTCAAGCTTGCTATGTGGCTATTTTTACTCTTTTTGTTTTGTTAATTTCCTGATTGCGTGTTTTCAATTTAGTGGGTGAGTTGTTATTATCCTTGGTCATGCACTAAGAATCAGGGGTAGATATCGACTCCGATTTTGTATTTAAGCTCGATTTGAATTCAATAAAAGCAAGCTAATTCTCCTTTCAATTACTGTGGGCTTTATTCTCACCCGAAGCAGGGTAAACAAACTTATATAGCTCTAACTAGGACCCTATCATTGGTATTAGAGCCATGACCACCAATAAGGAACGCATAGAGCTCTTAGAGGCTGGTCTTGGTGGGCTTCAAAATGACTTTAAACAAATGGAGACCGAATTGACAAATAAACTCAAACACATCGAAGAAGCCATCAGCAACTTGTCTGCTACACTTGCTTCCACCCAAATTACCTCTCCTAACCCTAATGACCCTACCGCCCAAACACAAACCTCTCACCCACAACAAAACCAAACGCAGGACCATCCCCACACAACACCTCACCCCCTTTACAGCCAATCCACTTCAAAATCATCAAAAAAACAAGGTAAGGGTGGGCAACAAATGTTTTTTTTCCAAATTGGCTAAATTGGAATTTCCAAAATTTTCCTAAGAAGATCCCACAAAGTGGTTTGCTAAAGCCAATCAATATTTTTGACTATCAGAACACCTCTGAATCTCAAAAGCTACCATTAGCATCTTTCCACCTGACCAGAGAAGCTAATCTGTGGTGGCAGTGGCTACGGCGTACACGTCGGGAGGATAACCTTGAGCTAACTTCATCAATGTTTGAAGAAGAACTCTGGGCTCGATTCGAGCCA
This sequence comes from Jatropha podagrica, assembly GCA_947857235.1. NCBI lineage: Eukaryota > Viridiplantae > Streptophyta > Magnoliopsida > Malpighiales > Euphorbiaceae > Jatropha > Jatropha podagrica. The sequence goes on from CANUEP010222404.1 coordinate 50,739, forward strand.
ACGGAATATGAAGATTTTGATGAGGCTTTACCCAAAATCAAGCAAGTGGGGCGTTTGTGGGACTATCAATAGGAATTCGAGAAGCTGGGAAATAGAGTTCACGGCTGGACTCAAAAGGCACTAATTTTCACTTTCATTGGCGGGTTGAAACCAGAAATTGCTAAAGGGTATGAATGTTTAAGCCTCATTCCTTGAAGGAGGCGATTGGCCTTACTCGTATGAGGGATGAGCAGTTGCAACAACAATGGTTCCCAAAATCAGTCACTCGCACCAACTTCAACTCTGCTCCTATCAAAAAACCTAGAACCACATCTGGTTTTAAAAGATTATCATGGGAAGAGATGCAAAAATGGCGAGCACAAGGGCTTTGCTTTAATTGTGACGAGAAATTCTCTCCTGGGCATCGGTGCAACAATCCCCAATGGTTATTATTGGAAGGATATGAGGGAGAAAGTGATGCTAATTTTGCTTTGCCAAAGGAGCTTGAAATTTCGCTCCATGCCCTTTCTAGCTGGAATACTCATAACACCCTGCAAGTACAGGCACACATTGGCTCTCAGAGTTTGTTGGTTTTGATTGACAGCGGCTCTACACACAATGTTATCAGTGAAAGACTTGCTGCCCACCTTCTACTCCCAGCGACACCAACAAAGGAATTTGGAGTTCGAGTTGCCAATGGGGAAAGCTTAAAATTCCAAGGACAATTCAACAGTGTTCATATTTCCCTCCAAGGTATTCCTTTTGTCCTTACATTTTATGCCTTACCATTACTGGGACTGGATATGGTTTTAGCTATTCAGTGGTTGGTGAAATTGGCACGGTGATGTGCAATTGGGATCGGTTAACTATGGAGTTTCAATGGGAGGGTCAGAATTGCAAATTACAAGGTGAAAAGATTCCAATAATTTAGTCAGTGCCAAGAAACACCACTACTAAGGCTACAGAAGACAACTCCATATTAGCCATGTGTTTGCAATTGCCGAAAGTGCCGCAGTCAGGTTCAGAACTCCAACCTGAAATTGCAGAATTACTGGATTGTTACCAAGCCCTCTTTGTTGAATCATCACAATTGCCTCCTCAACGAGCAATTGATCATCAGATCACACTAAAAGAAGGCACAAAACCAATCAATGTGCGTCCCTACAGGTACACCTATTTTCAAAAAGTTGAAATAGAAAAACAAGTTCAAGATACTAGCCCCTTCTCATCTCCTGTTTTGCTTGTAAAAAAAAAAGATGGGTCTTGGCGTTTTTGTACTGACTACCGAGCCCTAAATGCTGTCACCATTAAAGATAGGTTTCCCATACCCACTATGGAGGACATGTTAGATGAACTTCATGGAGCCACATATTTCACCAAACTTGACTTAAAAGCAGGTTACCACCAAGTTAGAGTCTACCCTCTTGACATACATAAAACTGTATTTCGTACCCACAATGGCCATTATGAGTATCTCGTCATGCCTTTCGGCCTTTGTCACGCCCCTTCAACATTTCAAGCCATCATGAACTCCATATTTCGTCCCCACCTTCGAAAATTCATCTTAGTTTTCTTTGATGATATCCTAATCTACAGCCCTAATTGGAATTCACATCTCGAACATGTTAGAACAGCTTTCGAAATATTAAGGCAGTAATCATTTTTTGTGAAGCTATCCAAGTGTGTCTTTGGGTTGCAAGAACTTGAATATTTGGGTCATATTATCACATTTGTTGGTGTCAAAGTTGACCAAAGGAAAATCCAAACTATGGTGGATTGGCTTAGGTCTACTACCGTTTCTGAGTTGTGTGGATTTTTAGGTCTCACCGGTTATTACGGGAAGGTTGTCCAACACTACGGTATCATCGCCAAGCCACTCACTACTTTATTAAAAAAAGGACAATTCGATGGAATGATGATGTTGAGAATGCCTTTATTGCTCTCAAACAGGCTATGACGACTACACCCATCCTGGCTATGTCGAATTTCCAGGCACCATTTGTTATCGAAGCAGATGCTTCCGGTGATGGCATAGGAGCAGTTGCATCTCAAGAAGGCAAACCTATTATGAGTCATGCTTTGGGTGTAGCTAAGAAATCATGGTCTGTTTATGCAAAAGAGATGTTGGCCATCCTTCAGTTTATTAAAACTTGGAGACCTTACTTGCTTGGGTAGAAATTCTACATTCGTACAGACCAAAAGAGTCTAAAGCATATACTTGAACAACACATAGTCACATCGAAACAACAGCAATGGGTAGCAAAACTGCTTGGTTATGATTATGAAATCCGTTATAAACCAGGCAAGGAGAATAGCATTGCCAATGCTTTGTCCAGGATGTCTGGCAGTCCATCCCTTGTTGCAATCTCAATTCCACAAATCTCTTTATGGGATGAGATCAAATCTGTTGCCAGAGATGACTCTTACATGCAACAAATAGGGAAACTCGCCATCGAGAAACCAAGATAGCCTTATAGTTGGCATACTGGCTTGATATTTTATAAGAATAGAGTTGTGGTACCTTTAAAGTCTCATATAGTGGATCAACTTATGCATGAATTTCATGATTCACCGTTGGGAGGCCATTCCGAGGTTCTGCGGACTTACAAACGCTTGGCCCAACAGTTCTATTGGCCTTCCATGCACAATGCCATAAAAAACTTTGTTGCCTCTTGTGAGGTTTGCCAACGCACAAAAATAGAAACTATGTTACCTGCAAGTCTTCTTCAGCCTTTACCCATTCCTTGCCAACTTTGGGATGATGTTTCAATGGATTTTATAGAGGGGCTGCCATCTTCTAATGGGAAGAATTCAATCCTAGTAGTTGTCGACAGATTGAGTAAATCTGCTCATTTCGTGGGCGCTGGCTCATCCATACACAGCAAAAGCAATAGTAGAGAAATTTATTGAAAATGTTGTGAAACTTCATTGCATGCCAGGACTACTATTTCGGATAGAGATCTAATCTTTTTAAGCCGATTTTGGCAGAAATTCTTCAAAATGTCGGGCACACAACTAAAGATGAGTTTTGCCTATCATCCATAGACCCACAGTCAAACGAAGGTGGTTAACAAGTGCATTGAACAGTACTTGAGAAGCTTTGTATACCAGCAGCCTCGCAAATGTCTTTCGTTCCTTCCTTGGGCTGAATACCGGTACAATACAACCTATCATGCTTCTATGGGTATGTCCCCTTTTCAAGCTCTTTATGGCAGACTTCCTCCATCTATTCCAAATTTCCTTGTCAGTGACTATCCTGTTAATGAAGTGGACCAAAGTTTGAGGGCACGTGATGAGTTATTACAGCAGCTCAAACTCAATTTATATGCTGCAAACAATCGGATGAAGCAGTAGGCGGATTCTAAGGGACGGGATGTCAAATTTCAAGTTGGTGGTTTGGTTTTCTTAAAGCTGCACCCATATCGCCAATATTCTGTGTTTCGCCGAGCTTGTCACAAGCTTTCCAGCCGATTTTACGGACCTTATTCTCTTCTTGAAAGAGTTGGCAATGTTGCTTACAAGTTGGATCTTCCTCCTAGGTCGCATATTCACCTGGTATTCCATGTTTCTCTATCCAAGAGGAGGGTGGGTGAATGGATTCTAGCTAGTTCAATTCTTCCACCGATGACCGATGATGGAGTCTTGATTATGGAACCAGACACTATATTAGAGACTCGTTGGATCAAGCAAGGATCTAAATATGTTGAACAAGTGTTAGTCTAATAGAAAAAGTTATCAGAAGATGGAAAAAGTTATCGAAAGAAGAGGCAACTTTGGAAGATTCACAAACTATCTAAGAACAGTTTCCTTCGTTTGACCTTGAGGACAAGGTCGTTGTCAAAGGGAAGGGTATTGATGCGCCCCGTCGTTCCCTTTGTGTGCCCAAGATGAATTCAAAGTTTCAGTCCAATTAGTGGGCATGAGGTCAAGCTTGCTACGTGGCTATTTTTACTCTTTCTGTTTTGTATATAATTTTTTACTAGGCAAGTGTATATAATTTTTTTTTCTTGACTTGTTTTCACACAATTTTTCATTATCATCACTATGAATATAAAATTAATTTTATTGTTCTTTCTATGCATGTATTACAAATGTATCTCTAAAGTGTTCTATGTTTAGTTGATGTCGATTAACTTTATAATTTTTAGAATTTTATTTAAATTATGGTATTGAAACTTTTTTAATTTTGAATGTTTATACTAAGCAAATTTTCACTGTATTTTAAATGTTTTTTATTTAATAGTAATCAATTTTTTGCATAACGTTAAAAACAAAAAACAAAAAAACAAAAAAAAAAATTATATTTGACAATCATAATCTAATTGATTCTCAAAGACAATAACTCATCACTATTTTTAATTAGATTTCAGCTTGCATATTTAAGAGTTATTACAAGCCAACAAGCAAAAATTGTGAAAATACGCTAAAATCAATGCATATCTCAACGAACAATTTGGAAACTATCTTACAGCTAAAACGGGATACGTATAGTCTATGTAAGAACATCATCCCAGCCCAATTAGAACAAAACATCAAGGTGTAGAAAGAACCTGTTTCCCTGTGCTTATTTTTCATTTTGTCCACCAATTGCAACATTGTCAATCGCTGATCATTCTCCTGCACATCTTGAACCAATGAAACCATAATTTTTGCATAACCTGTAAAGCAGTAATATTTCATTAAGATCACAACCCTTATTTATAGCTATGAGATATTTGAAACAGAGAAAGGGTTCCGAAAAAATAATAACAATGAAAATGACAAACATGTAAGCATCTTACAATTCTCAATATAATGTTTATTTTGATTCTTAGGTTGCTAACTTGATGAATGAAAATAAGAGTTGATCTCATGTTTATAGGAACGCATGGGAAGCCCTAAACAATAAGAGGAACTGAAACTAAACAACTAAGTAAATATTTCTGAAGGTTTAATGAGAGCATTTTTGGTTTGGCTTTTAAGTCGACCGAACCTACTTTTAAGTAAAAAGTCACGAGCGGAATAATGTTTGATTTGGCTTATAAGTTAAGAAATCTACTTAAAATAAGTCAAAAGCCATAAGTAAGTTATCCCTTACTTTTAATTTTCTACTTAGTTTCTTTGACCAAATAAAAGATTATATTACCCTAACAATTTTTAAATAGGCCAACGAAAGCATCATTTTTAACAAGCCCTTGGACTTCATATTTAATTAATACACAATTTTTGGTAATTGTGATAAATTAAGTACCTGTTAAGTAATTATCAACCAAAAACTTAAAACTATTTAAAAATTACTTTTAAGTAGTTTATCGAAACACTTGACTACTTATTTTTAAGTTGACATATAAGTCAAAAAATACATTTTAAATCAAAAGTTAAAAGTAAGTAGCCAAACATAGCCAAACTAAACACCAACTAAATTACTTCACCTAAATTGGATTGTCTTCTAAGTTTTTAACACTATTTTTGAACAAAAGTGACCAACGTGTTATGCTACATCAACTACTCTTCAAATAAATACTAAGCCCAAAAGATGTCCATGTTATCGATAATATATATGAAAGTGGAAATCTATAATCTATATCTAATAATAATAATAATAATAATAATAATATATGGGGTAATATTGGGATTGCTAAAAAACGTCCTTACTAAATTTATGGATTGACAAAAATATCACTAGGGATTTTAATTTCATTGGTTGAAAACATAAATGTAATTTAACTTTAATTGGTCATACTAAATATCAAATTCACAAAGAGCGTATAAGGGTAGCAAGCTAACTAATTAATTTGTTACTACTAACCTTTTAGCATCGGTTAGCCCAAGCCCAAATAAACCCACATCGCACATTTTCACCCTATAAGTTCTAACCTCTTACCTCTACGCTTTCACCTTCTAATATGGTATCAGAGAACGTCCAGCCCGGTTTAGTTATTTCTCAGTTCACTGGTATTGCCACAGTGTTTCAATTTGACTCTCATCTGAATGTCCAATCCCAATGAGGCCCATTCCATTCAAGGTCGAAAAGCCCAATTCATTTCAATTTCAACGGGAGGATTTCAAGAATCAAGTGTCAACTGAATGTTCAGTCCCAGTTGCATTTGAGGGGGAGTGTTAAAAATCTCATATGCACTTAATATCAAATTCACATGGGGGATACAAGAGTGGCAAGCTAGTTAACTAATTGGTTAATACTAACCTTTTAGCATTGGTTGGTCTAACCCCAAGTAAGCCAATTCGAACATTTTCACCTCACGTGTTCTAACCTCTTACCCAATTCACCTTTACCCTTTCAACTTCTAATAGAGACAAATATCAAGCAAAATTGTGTTTAAAAAAGAACAAAAAAAAAAAAAAAAAAAGAGCGAAGAAGATTACCAGACGCATCAACTTCTGTAATATCACTTGAGAATGCACAATTATCACACATCCCTGCAAAGCATCAGTTCACAGTATGTAAGAATTAATGCCGCAGGACAGTCAGTAAGCAAAACATATATAGGTAACAACAATCAAATAATACCATTGCAGTCTCGTAATGGCTCAGAAAAATGTCGGAAAAAGGCACTTCGGCGACATTGTCTTTTAGACTGCACATGGAAAATTAATATGTCTGATGCAGAACATTTTGCATAGTACAAGCAGATTTTAGAATTTACCTATTCTAATACAAAGTTATATTTTCCACTAGATGGCTGCTGTGTACAACAGTTAGTAGAACATTGACTAGGGTTACATAAAAAAAAATAAATGTTGCTTTTATATTTTGACATTCAAACAAAGGGCTTAGGTTTGAAGGCATATTAGGAAGGGAAAATAACAAAAATGTCTATAATGCTTAAATGGTAAACAATATGCGAGCATATTACTGAGTCCATATTTTGAGATTTTATGTCATGGATGAACTTAAACTTTTATCTTTTATTTTCTTTTCTTTTCTTTTCTTTTTTTGTGATTTCTTTTTTTTTATTCTATCTTTTTGTCCTTTTTCTGTTGCTGTTTGTGAAGTGGTGGAACCCATTTTGGCTATCAATTTAAGGAAAAAGAAAACTAGACTGCTGAAGAAGAAAAGAAAGATGTGAAAGATTGGTTTTGAAACACAAAAATTGGAATGGGTACAGTCATTTCACTTTTACATGGCTTGCTCTGTAGTCTGAATCATCATTGTCTCATACCAAGGCAACAATTGGATTCCTATTCATGTTAGCATGTTTTGTTCTTTTATCATCTTAACTGACTTTGTGAGGCAAAATCAAAGGCTTATACTAAGAAAATGAGCATTTACACGTTAGCTTTGATCTGTAAAATAGTTCTCATTTTGTGAGTACAAGGAATCATCTTCCACATTTTGCTTATACTTACTAGTCAAAAACACCCCAAGATTTTCACACTTCTCAAGTTTTACCTATTAGTTTTTTGTACCAATTGTTCCCCAATTTTAAAATTTTGTGTCCACTATACCATGGGCAAAATTTTACTACCAAATAAAAGATTAAAATGTCAAATGGCCCAAGAACTTATTATACCATATTTTTAATTTACTCCAAAAATCTATGTACATCTATTAGTCAGATGGCACCTTCCAAAATGGCAAACAGGATCCACCTACTAAACCTTAGCATCTATTGCTGTCAAATAAATGCTTCTATGTACATCTCAACTTAAATAGCATAGCATTCTCCTATTCACAATCTATCTCTTTGTCATTCCTGCTATCAACTTTCAAATTATTGTCCCTCATTTGGGATATTTCCTTAACTTCACTTGCTTAAGATATTCCCTAAGTTTTCTATGGCATTCAAAACATGTAGTTATGCCTGCCAAAACTATTTAATCTACAGTGACGTGATTTTGTAATGTAGACTATACCTGGCAATATCGTACTATGCCATAAAGATTTTGCAATCCAGAATTCTCATAGAAGACCATCGAACTCTGACAAGAAAAGCATTAGTTGCAAGATGGTATGCAAAAATATTATGGTAAACCACAATGCCAAAAGATAGATAAGTAAATAAAATTATTAAAAATTTGAGAAAGAAAGAAAGAAATTACCTGCCTGGGAACATCAGCAGGCCTAAAAAAGAGTACACATTCAGAAGCGGCTCCATCTCGTCCGGCCCGGCCACTTTCCTGCAGGAAGAAGAATAGTCCATAGAAAAATGCCTGGTTAACTACTAAAAGGAAAAGGGATAAAAAAGAAAAACCTGGTAATATGTTTCCATTGATTTGCTCAGGCTGTGATGGATGACAAACCTAACTACAGGCAGTTATTTTGAGTGTCAGACCACGTACAATTGGCAGTTAACCATGATTATAAGCTCTCTTTTCTACAGAATGATTTTTGGTCAATTGCATGTCCACCAAGAATAGGACAATTCTGGGTTGGGGGGTTTGCAGTTGGATATGCTCAAGGATTATATTAAAGTAAATAATAATGACATGCATTGTAACACAAATCCATAAATTTTAGTACTCACCATCTGGTTTGTTGATTCCCATACCAAATGCCACCTGGCACACAAGCATGCTTAGAAAAGAAGCAGATATTAATACTGGAATGAAATTCTGGCTTCAATGACATACCGTACCAACAATGACCTGCAACTTATTTTTGCTCCACCTGCAGCATGAAACTAAATGAGAATCCAAAAAGTACAAGGAAATTATTATCACTTACTTTTCCTTGCATCAAAATGGACTACAGTTTCAATGTTCTTTAGAGATTGCTACAATCCTGATTCAAAAAATATCACAGAACCAGAACTGGAACCTTTTGAACCAGTTATGATTCTGAAATGGGATATTCCTACCAGTTCAATTCCAGTTCAGAACTATAACCTCTATTAGGTCTAAATTTGGGTCTATACCAATTCTTGAGTCTACCTTTGTTGTTAGAAAACCAGATAAAATTCAGCAATTTATGCTTTTCCTTTTGAGTTGTGAGACACAAAACTAACTGTAGGAAACTTGATGCTTTCTTGATTGGATTAAGTCCGAGATCCTATTAGTGTGATTTGTCTGCTTAATTTTCCTTTGTTCTCAAAAGAAAATCAAATCTGCAAGTAAACTTTAAGCCATAATGCTTAATTTTTGTAAACCTAGTCATAATCTCCTGAAAGTTCTAGTTTTCCCAAGATGCCATCACTGAAGATTAAGGCACGAGAATTTTGAAATTTGAAACAATAAAAGGAGTTTACTTCAATGTGCACTCTATCAAGTGAATGAGAGAAACTATCGCATCACACAATATTGTATACAGCTGATAATATTAGAAAATTGCTTTACCTCATATGAACTTTCTCACGAGCACTGACATCCATATCTGCATGGTAATAATCAGCCAAAATTCCTCTATCACGCAACTCTGCTGCAACCTACAACTCTCAACAGTACAAGGTAAATATTTTTCCAACTCTAGAAATGCCACTACCTATATATATATATATATATATAGAGAGAGAGAGAGAGAGAGAGAGTCTCAGCTATGTGACCTGTGTCTACTTCTACAGCTCAATAAATAAGATAAATCGCTTTCTTCCTAAAATCCCCCATTTTATTTTCATTAATTAAAATCGCTCCTCCCCCCTCAGCATGCTTTTCTCTCATTTAAACATTCTCACATTGTTCCTCTTCTATGTTGTAATGGATGAGCAAACTGTGTTTACATTTGCATTGGAGAACTTTTCATCCATGCATTCTTGTGGCATCAAGGTGGAATCAAAGATGAAATAACTAGAAAAAAGTGCCCAACCTGAAAGGACAGGCACTAGTGTGTTTCAACCCCAATATACTATTCATAGTTGTGGGCCACTATGTACTTACAACCTCTTCCATAAGAAAGTGAAAGGGGCCAGTGCATGTTGAAAAGGAATAGTTAAGTTAGTCAAACTATTTCTCCCCTAATACCCGCAAATAAGGACTACTTTTGAAATTAGGGGCCAATTGCTTCACACCTAACTGCAATAGCCCTTTGACATATTTTGAAACTTCTTAATCCAATAGATTTGTAGATATTTGTTGAGTTTCCTCGGTAAAGTACCAGCCAATTCTTTCTTTGTGATATTATAGAGCTAAAGTTGAGAGAACCAAAAGGAAGACCATCAACAAAGGGGAACAAAAATTTGGAGAAATTGCGTTGGCAATGAAAAGCCAATTTAAAAAATTACACTAATCCTTTAACCATAACAATCATCCTTAAAAAATGTATGCAATAAAGAAATAATTCAAACCATTTTTTATAACAGTTTGTCCTTGTCATTGCTACATGTAATGTTTAAATTTTACTTGATTTGGTAATTGTTCCATAAAAGTTATCTGCATATCACTTTACTGTTACATAGAATTCTTAAGAAATGATTAGCCTACAGAGGATATCCTTCTACACTGTTTGTGCAATAGCTAATAGATTAAAAAAGGAAAAAAATTACATTTCATATGCCATGAATATTTCTTATAAAATTATCATAAAACTGATATTTTTGAGATTAAAGATGTGAATCTTTAGCATTCTACAATCAGACTGAAGGAAAATTAGTATGCTTGATAACTAATTTCCAGTAACAACAATATAACAGCAACAAAAATGAGACCAAGGAATCACTAATTAGAAAAAACAAGACCTGTTCACATTCCTTTCTTGAAAAGCAATAGACTATCCCAGATTCATTATTTGGATAAGATTCTCGAATGAATTCAGCAATTTCATCAATAACAACCTTCGCAACTGACGACTTTTCTCTTACCTGCAAAGTAAAGGAACCTAATTGTTGATTTTCTGTGTAATGAGAGAGCTTTTATTGCTTCTTGCATAACAAATGAGATACAATTCACTCTTATTTATAGATGTAGGTTATTTCCAAAATACCTAAGCTACCCTTTACACCTAAACTATACTACTCATACATACAGCAATATATCACAACACTCCCTCTCAAGTTAGTGCATAGATATTGAGCAGGCCCAACTTGCATACTAAGTTATGAAAGATTTTGCAACTTAATCCTTTAGTGAAGACATCCGCCAGTTGATTATCTGAAGTTACATGAGAAAGTTTCAAGATACTTTGATTGATCTTCTCTTTTATGAAGTGTCTATCGATTTCTATGTGTTTTATTCTGTCATGCTAAATCGGACTTTGAGCAATACTAATAGTTGCCTTGTTGTCACAGAATAAGGTTGAAGCTCCAAACTCTGAAAGTTTTAATTCTTCCAATAGCTTTTTCACTCACAACATTTCACAAACTCCTAAGGCCATGGCTCTATACTCAGCTTCTGCACATGAACGAGCTACTATACTCTGCCTTTTACTCCTCCAAGTAACCAAATTTCCTCCAACAAAGGTACAATAGCCTGAAGTTGATCTTCTGTCATTTGGAGATCCGGCCCAATCTGCATCAGTATATATCTCAGTTTTAAGGTGGCCATGCTTAGAGAAAAGTATGCCCCTTCCAGGTGCAGACTTCAGATACCTCAAAATACGAAAAACAGCTTGAAGATGAGATTCACGAGGGTCATGCATAAACTGACTCACAAGGCTAACAGCATACGCGATATCAGGTCTTGTATGTGAGAGATAAATTAATCTACCGACCAACCTTTGATATTGGCCTAGATTAACTGTCTTCCCAACTCCTGCCTGCAATTTTAGGTTGGCCTCAATTGGAGAATCAGATGGCTTACATCCCAACATACCTGTTTCTTCTAAAAGGTCTAGGATGTATTTTCTTTGTGAAATGATGATCCCTCTATTAGATTTAGCAACCTCAATACCGAGGAAGTATCTCAGACTTTCAAGATCCTTAATCTCAAACTCTCGAGCCAGTAGTTTCTTCAAGCGAGCAACTTCTATGTCATCATCTCCAGTTATCACCATATCATCAACATAGACAACTAGTAACGTGATCTTACCCTTGTGGTGTCTAATAAACAAAGTATGATCAGCATTATTTTGAATATAACCAAAGGAAACCATGGCCTTACTGAGCCTATCAAACCATGCCCTAGATGACTGTTTAAGGCCATATAAGGCCTTCTTCAACTTGCATATCTTTCCTTCGGTTTTGTGACAATTAAACCCCGGAGGGATGTCCATGTAGACTTCCTCTTCTAAATCTCCATGCAAAAATGTATTCTTGACATCAAATTGATGCAACTCTCAGTTTAGGTTGACTGCACAAGATAGTATGATCCTGATTGTGTTCATCTTAGCAACTGAAGCAAAGGTCTCTTGATAATCAACACCATAAGTCTGAGTATACCCTTTTTGCTACCAATCTAGCCTTGTACTTTTCAACTGTGCCATCTGTCCTGTGTTTTACTGTGAACACTCACTTACATCCTACTGGTTTCTTACCTACTGAAGAGGTAACAAGTGAAAGTGTTTGAGGATTTGGAATGCCTTGTGCTGTATTGATGTACAAGACCCTTTAAATAGGGTCATTGCTAAAACAGAATATGGAAAGGAATTACAGAGATTAATTACAGGAAATTAATTGTAATCTGTTCCTAAATCAGAGGAACGATCTGTGGAGATATCATCGGCTAAGACTCCCCGCAGTTTGAGCAGGCGGAGGACAGACGCTCAAGCTGGATCGAAATGACTGGAACAACTGTCGAGATAGGCCTTTAGTGAAGATGTCAGCATATTGAAAAGCAGATGGGACATGAAAAGAGTCACGGTTGCAAATCATACATCGGTTGTCGGTGACATGACGTTCTGCCCCTGTATCCATGATCAGATTTGGATCTGTGTAGTTGAGTTGCATCGTGTTATAAGCTTGGCTGAGATCGGAAGTACTTAATGCATCATATCCAGTATGCGGTGGAGGGGGATATGGTGGTGCTTGGCCTTATGGATGAGTCAAATTCCTTTACTTTTTCACCATTTGATATAATACACTGTGACTTGTGGACCTCCCCTATTCCAACCAAATCTGGATATAAATACTACATGGTGCTAATTGATAATTTTTCCAATTATGTGTGGGTATACCCTC